>CAJVPS010002443.1:0-12335 GCA_910591765.1 Ambispora leptoticha | reverse complement strand
AAGTTTCAGTCAAACAGTTCTCGGTCGTTTGATTAATGCAGCTAAACCTAATAATGCATGTATCGCATCGTTATTTTTATCAAAAGGATTGGATAATCGAAAACTAACAATGTTTTTAATTTTTTTTTAATAGCTCTTGCAACACCACAAAGATTTAGGCAAGAAAATAAAAATGGCAATTCGTTCAATTGATTTAGATGAAGTGACCTGCGAAAATGATATTACTGCCAATTCGCGTCAGAACGACATTGATTCAGATAAAGAAAAGAACGACATTGATACCTTAATTTCAATAATGTTACTTTCAAAGGGCGTTAAAATTGAAGATGTTGATATCAAGACGACCGCTATAAAGCTTGAGGATTTGAACACTGAAAAACTTGACTGGTTCAAATATGTAATAGAAATATCAAAGGGTAACGATAACGTATCTGCGGATACAAAACGGAAGGTTTTTGATGAGTTAAAAAAGAAAAAAAAAAAAGAATTGTTTGGCGGCATCTCAGAATATGATTTTGACGGTGAAAGAACGCTATTCACAAAAAATCCCTTGAATATGAAAGATAACCCCACCATTTTTACTATATCATTAGCATTAAGTCCTTTTAAAAAAGAATTTCGTGTTAATATAACTAAAGATAAAGGAGAGATTAAAAATGGAACTTATGATAGAAAACCAATTGTTTTAAGAAAAATTGCTGCCAATCGGGAAAACGTTCAAAAATATTCGGATATTATCAAATTGTTATCAAGGAATGATCATATTGAAAAATAGTAAGTTGAAGTTATTGGCCTTTAGAACCATTAATAAAAGTGTTATTCATTTATCTACATCACCTCATCGAATAATAGTTACGGTACGCTTGAAATCCATAATGAATTATATGTAATCAATGAATGGATCAAAAATAATCTTCAAAAGTATTTAAAAACTGAAAAAAATATTTCATGGACTACAAAGCTCAAATTAGCCGAAGGAATTGCATCTGGTCTAAAATTTTGCCACAATGCAGAAATTTTATACAATGATTTATCAAGGTAATTTATGTCTAATGTTTTGTTTCATACCAGAAAGTTAAATGTGTAAATATCATTTTTATTTTTATATATGCATAGCGAACACATATTATTAGATGAAAACTTAAACCCGAAGCTCACTCTTTTTGGATTATTGCGTATTAATAACCCTGGACGGATATCACTCGCTGGAATTCAAACAGATGTTCGGTATAAAAATCTTTATATTGATTTTTTTAAAATGGAAGCCATCCACGTAATCAAAATTTTATGATAATAAATATAGATATACTGCACCAGAACTTATAATAGAATATGATATCCCATATTCAAAAGCGATGGACGTGTATAGGTGAAGTTAGAATTATAAACTGTTAAAACAGTAGTCAACATATTGATGTTTTATTAATTTATTTAGTTTTGGTATTTTAATGGCGGAAATCGCTTCACCTCAAACACCATTTTTTGCTGAGAACTCTGAAGATAAGGTACAAATTTCTCCTGAAAAACGCCCTACGGTTCCAGCCGACTTGGATTCAGAATACAAACATTTGATGGAATCTTGTTGTTATGAAAACCCTCGTTTTCGACCAACCATAGACATAGTTCGTGATGAACTTGAAATGCTATTGGATATACAGAGTACGCAAGATGCGCAAGGCAAAACACAGACACTTAATATAACCGTAGCGCATGACGAAGCTTTTCGTAATGTTATCTCTACTGCACCATCACCTTCATTATCAGTATTAGGTCCATTTGACGACGATGATGAAAAAACATTTCCTAATGCTTTGCTTCAGTTCGACAATAGACATAATTATGGTACTGAGAACAATGAATTACCGAGTTGGAGAGAAATAATGAAACGTCATAGTAAGAAACTATACGCGGAAGTTTACCCGTATCTCGAAGAATACGCAAGAAAAGAAGGACCCGAAGCAAATCAAGCAAGATATCTACTTGGTTGGTACCTTCTTGATGGACAAGAGGGTGTGCCTCAAGATGAACGTGATGCTATGAAATATTTACGGCAGGTTTCTGACGATCTGCCAGTTGGTACTTATACTGCCGCAGCGCAATATTTGTACGCGCGAGCGTGTTTGAAAGGATCAATGTATAATAGGAAGAATGGACTTGAATATTTAAAAAAGGCCGTAGAAGCACGTGATAAGAATGCATTGTTTTGGTATGCTGATATTTTACTAAATGGGGAACATGATGTACCAATCGATATTGAGGGTGCCGAGAAATATTATAAAGAGGCTAAAAGCCGTGGTCATCCAGATGCAGAAGCTGCATTAGAGAAACTGCAAGCTAAGAATGAAAGTGGTTAGACAATGTAAAGATGTGAATACATATAATGTATTTTATCTCTTGTATTTCACTTTGTATATATTGATATAAAGCATATGATAAGCATATGATTGCATAAGATTTAAAAGTTCTATTGTTAAGTTAAACTGTTCACGTAAGAAGCATATCAAGTAGCACACAAATAGAAATTTATAAAATCTTAGAAGAAATGAAATGTAGATTCAACACGCTAGTTTACTCCTAAGTTAATATTATTTCCCGTATAAATTCTTAACCCAAACAAAGTGTCAAAATCATCTTTGGTTGGTTCTTTATTCCATTCCATATTTCGGACTTTTGTGGGATCAGGGATAATTTGATAAATACCTGCAGGAAGCGTAATGCTGAGATTAGTCGCGCGTTTCCAATAATATTCTTGGGGGCTGGAGATGGCCATTTTGGTTTTGGTGTCGATTAAATTGAACTTCAGATTAAAACTGGTTATAATATCAAATTATTAGCAGCAATAGAACGTGATGAAATAAAAACATGCTAATCATTTGTTACCCAATTTTATTGTAGTTTTTTCCAGAATAACGCGGGTCTGGCTGTTGAAGCACAATCTTCAATTCATTCTCGGGGTCTTTAAGTTCAACAGTAAACTTTGGATTATTTTCCGCTTTATCTGTCCATTTTATCCAGTGAGAATAGACGCGCCACTGATCACGATAGAATTCGCATTCATCGACTGCTTGAAAGTGCTTGAGGAAATCATCATACTCCATAAAAAACGAACCGTCATCTTCAAAAGAATAATTTAAAATTTTGAGATATTCGGGTTTCCATTCTGCGCCATGATCTTTCCAACGACCTATTGAGAAACATAAAATGTCTAAGTGATATTCTAATAAAAATAACAATTGGCAAAAGCTTGGTTTTCTAAAATATTTACCTTTCCACTCGAACTGACCCCACGGATTCCTGATTTCAAGCAACCTAAAATTTTCAAGATTAACAGCACGAATTACACTATAGGCGTGTCCACCGACGAGTCCAAGTGCCTTATCAGATCTCTGTGGGAAGTGCGCGCATCCGAATAGCACATCGGTGTTTGGTCTACGCAATTCACTCCAGAACTTATCCTTGTCTTCGATGAGATGACTCCAATATGAAGTAGAAATACCCCCACTCAAGTCCTCGAGCGCTGTTGCAGAACATACTAATTTAATTATTTATATATTTGAATTTAGCATATAAAAAATGCAATTACCTTCTCCAGGCCAACCACCATCAATGCTTTCATAATCACCATTGGCTTTTGCGTAAGCTTTTTCTAATAATGGAACCCATGTTTCATTTTTATCTTTACATTTACTATAAATAAAAAAATTGGTATTTATTATCCTTGGATATTGAAAGATTAATAGAATACGCACGAAAATAATAGTTCCCCATGTTTATTTAGGAAAACTTGGTCATCTATAATAGTCGAAATCCATTCTCCGTCCTAAACACGCGATTACGAGTTCAATTAGAATTACACAATTTGTTTCCTATTTGGAATATTTGCTTACTTTATAGAAAACAAATCCATAAACCTAAGTTTATAATATTAAAGTTAATTAAATCGAAAATATAAAAAAAGATTCATTAATTTATAATTTATACCCCAACTTCTTCATCACGAGCTACACATATCGATTCTATCAAACCGGGTACATCAGCTGCAGCGGCCATAGCAGCTAAAAACCAGCAATCTCCAATAAAGCCTTTTAAAATAATATTTGTGAATTTTTAGTTTGATTCTTTTTTATGTTCGGTTTTATTAATTATTACCTTGTTTAACATCACCATGTTCTTCGCCGTTGATGAAAAATTGACGATCTGGCAGAATCTCTCGAATACGTTTTATTGAAGAGTATTCTACTTTTTCACCATCAGCTTTTTTGTCTCCGGCTTTGTATAATGCATGCGGTGGATTCGCAGCAAGATCGAATGCTTGATCAGTATATTTTATTTTTTGTGTACGGCAATCGGAGGCAATCTATTTTTTTGTTATTGTTATAAAAATATTTTTCTATTTTATATAAATCTTAATCAAATAATAAATTTTACTTCTAAAACTTTTTTTTGAGTTGCTTTAATTGCATTTTCACGGGCAATTTTTGCGATAGTACTTTTTGGATTTTGATTTGTCAACGCTACTAGATTTCCGTAAATTTCTTCTCGTTTAGCGCGTTTTACAGCACTTATTGGTGCAGTATATCGAAAGTGAAGTTTGAGAAAGTCTAAATTTATAGGGGGAAATGGAAATGACGGAAAATTTATGTGTAAATTAGTGGACTGAATTCTGCTGCCGAAAGTTAGTTTCGCATAATTGTGAGAATTGGATGATGAGCGTAAAAGACATGAAGCTCGAAGATTGCTTTGACGATAATTTTTTAGACTCGACGAAAATATAGAACGATGCTGCGCAGCAGTCGATAAAGTTCTCATTTTTTTTTCCCTAAAATCTCGATTTTTCAAAGTGACATTTTTATATGATTACATAAATCTTCCGTTAGATGTTTCTTGCGACGTGGTACTTCAAAAACCGGTTTTTGACAATTCAATTCTTTTTTATACATATCGATATCGATATACATGTACAATGAACCATTGATGAGCCTATTGAGTAGCACGTACATGTACATGTCTTACGATTATACCACTGGACAAAATACGTACGTAATAAACAAAAATTTTTTTCTAAAAAAGCTGCATTGATAGGAAACAAGTTACTAATATCAATATTATAGATTTACAGCATCGTAAACTTTATAGCAAGCAGATCATGCCAAACCTATATTAAAAACATTATGTATATTGGATCAATGTAGTATTACATAATATTGAGTGTAGAGTAATTGTCTGGGTGTTGTACCATCCATTTTTTAATTTTCTAATGCAAAAACTAGAAATTATTATACTGTATATGATTTTTTTCGCTTGTTACCAGTAAAGAGACTAAAAAATTAATTATCGGTTTTAATTCATCTTTGCTCAGCAGTCTTTATTTCTTCCTCAAAGAATGAATTTTTCACTATACTCTTTGCTCATCAAAATGAACCGGACGTAATTCATCAAGATTCGGTGATTTTTGCGGATAATAGAGCATTATAATTATTTACAGAATAACCAATTTTTGCTATTGTAAGCTGAGTAAATAATCAGTATCTTTATTTGAAGAGTTTGAATAATTTCAGTTGCTTACGACCTGAAGGTGATTGTATCTTGGAAGCAGCATTCATTATATTGTAAATGGAGGATACACCGAACAGGGAATCTTGTAAATAGGGAGTACAATACACAGATTGTTTAATATAATACATAATCACTCTCGTTATCAAGGAAATATTGGCAATATTGATTTTTCAATACTGTAAGCGTTGATGAATGCTTTAGATTTATTTTGTGATCCGTTTAATACGACCGATTCGACTAACGAACAGAAGGCTATAAAAAGTTAAGTATAATGCATTAATTTCTTATTTACTACACATAATCCTACGCAACAATACTAACCTAACAATTTTTTACCCATAATACCTCGAATTTCAGTCGAAAATGAACCGAAATATTTATCCTTCGACAAGGATATTCGATTCGAGAAATTGCAGTATCCAGGCGGGTGGACTTCAAATATGTAAAAATGAAGGAGAAACTGGAAGTTTGAATGACAAACCCAAACCTGGTCATTCTCTAATCATGAATGCTATACGATTAATACATACCGAAAAATATTTATATTTTTACAGGACGAGCTATTTCATGTCATACTATATTCTCTAAATACATACCCAAGTACATAAAATGGAAAGAATCAATTCGTTTCGTGTGATAATTAATCCTGAGCTGTCGACTTTTATTTGTAAATCGATATCTATAAGCTATTTAATAGAATTATATAAAAAATAACAGTTTTATTGAATTAATCTCGTTATATTTATGAGTAAGGACCAAATTCTATTTTTTTGATGTTTGTTTGTGTTGGTATATCGTAATTATAATAAACATAAATTTCTTCCAACTCAGGATATTTTGAAAAAGATAAAGACTCTATTACTTCAATGCCGGTTTCCTCTCAGCATTTATAAGGACTTATCTGTATATACAGGGGGTGGAAAGAAATATTGGACGTTTCGCGCGTTTTTAAATTAATATATATCATTGGATCTTGTGTTTTTTTTGACAATTATTTTATAATAAATTATTTACATATAGTAACAATCTATAACCAAAACAAATCTTATCTTCATATGATGCATCCAGGCGTTATAAAGCTACGCGCAATTTCCTCTCAAAAAATCACCCTTTAAATTTTACCGCATGATGTGCCGTGAAAAAGAATTAACAGAAAGTCAGAAAGGTGGAATTATTATTGCAAAAAAACTTGGCCACACACATGCCAAGATCTCTAAGGCTGTAGTTTGTTTTGTAATCCGCATGTTAGAAGCACACAAGCTTAAAAATCATCTCAGATCATCTACCAATTTATAACAAATCTGCATGCAACCATCTCAAGACTTCAGTAACCCGAAACAAAAATTCTCGCCATTAAACTCTTTCCCAGGTCATACAAAGTATTAGAATCATAATATAAATATCTGAATCATTCTATAAATAAATAAATATCAGAACCTTCTATAAATAAATAAAATTAATTAAAAAAAAATCTTCCAATATTTCTTTTACCTCCCTCCCATGGACGATCTGATTGTTTTTTAGATAATTTTTTAAGCTCATGTGCTTCTAATATGTGGATCACAGAATAACCTACAGTCTTAGAGATCTCAGTATGTGTGTGGCCAAGTTTTTTTGCAATAATAATTCCACTCTCTGACTTTCTGTTAATTCTTTTTCACAGCACATCATGCGGTAAAATTTAAAGGGTGATTTTTTGAGAGGAAATTGCGCGTAGCTTTATAACTCCTGGATGCGTCGTCGTATGAAGATGAGATTTGTTTTGGTTATAGATCGTCACTATATGTAAATAATATAATTGTCAAAAAAACACAAGATCCAATGATATAAATCAATTTAAAAATGTGCGAAACGTCCAATATTTCTTTCCACCCCCTGTACTTTCCTTTTTCGTTACTGTGTCCTTTGGATTTTTCCAGTTGTTATAAATCCAATTATTGTTTGGAGTGATACCCTTTGAATATGGCATATTTAAATTTTGCGTCTTGATTCAATGTAGTATCATATAAGAACACCGCAATTAGTGGTGTCTATAGAATGAAAACTCGAGATCGCGACATACAAAAATCTCGAAATACTAAAATCAAAATCTGAAGATATTAAAATTTTGTGACTCTAGATCTTATGTAAAGACTACTATACGTTAGTAACAATATTTTATTACATAATTTTGAGTATATAATTATGTTGCTGGACAAGTTAAGATTTTAGTATTTCAGAATTTTAGATGCCAGGATATTGGATTTTGGATTTATTATAGTGTTATCGATACATCCCGCAAATTTCTTAAGCATACTAATTATCTATACGACACAAAATAATAAAACAATGTACAAAGATACTCTTGATATAACGACCCTTCGATATAACGAAGTCTAATTAAAATCGCGATATAATGAACTTGAGTTCAGGAACAATTTATTATAAACCATATAATAATGCCGCTCGATATAATGTATAATGAAATTTTACATATAGACCCGACTACTTCATTATATCAAGAGTGGCTTTGTTGAATCGGTGCAGAAAAATTGTAAAATGAACTGATTTTAAGCCACTGATTTAATTAAACTATAAGTTTTTAAATTGGACTTATAAAATTCTTCAACTTTTATAACTTAATCAAATTTTACCTGCAGAAGACTTTTTATAATGGATTTCTAAGTGAATTATAAAACGGAAATGCTATTCACATCATGGTAGATCCTATGAGAATCAACCAATCAGATGAACTTCCTCTATGATACAGTATTACGTAAAATTCAGGACCTCAAGTAACCAAAGTTTTTACTGAGTTTAAATTTACATGTAATGTAAACAAATATTAAATTCGAAAAGTTGGATTAAATTGAGGTTTAAATTTTTACAGAGCGAGATACATGTACTATAGACCGCGATTTACGGGACGTAACATTCAAATTAAATTATATACTCATACATTTATAATCACATCACTTATGAAAAGTATCATTCTATTTAAAATAGTTGATTAAATTGTTATAATATAGTTTTTACAAGATAGCGTGTTAACGCTCGTTGTCCTATTTATACAACACGTGATTATATAACTGCACCACAAATCGTATAATCAATAATCAATCAATGATAAATACACGTACATTTGGTGGTATAAAATACATCTGAAAGTTACGATTCATTTGTCCCTGTGTTTTTTTCTTCGTCTCCTCCAATCTTTTTAATATCTCACCCGCTTTTTCATTGCCACAACTCCTTGCTTTTTGCAACATATCTTCCGCTATACCAGTATGAATCTGCTCTCCATGTTTACCGTTCAACAAAATAGTATCATACAAAAAATAGGGCATTTTCTCGTTTGCGCTTGCAGCCAATCTTAAAATATCTTTTTGAGCATATAGAGTAATCCTTAGACACAAATTCGCATATAAATATTGAGACAAGGGAGTAATATTGCTAGCTGGTGATTAATCTGCGGCTTCACGTAAGTAAACACAAGCCCGAAATTCATCTTTGGGCACACCATCATGTCCTTCGTATAGTAGTTTGCCAGCATAATATCTGGCTAAATATGCCTCAGGTTTGTCACTTTGAACGTATAGTTCCAATACTTCTATTACCTCTGTGTAGTTTCTTTTATTAAGAGCCGTAGTGACCTCTTTCCATGGTGGAAGAGTATGTGGTTTATCTTCCTTCTTCTCAGTGGTTTGGACTTTAAAATTGAAATTTTCTAATAAAAAATAATAATTATCGGTATAAATAACAATCTAATATTCGAGTCAAAGTCAAGTGCATAAATAAGTGAAAATAACATACGATTTCTGGAAATATTTCGCGTGTATAGTGCTACCATCGGTCGAATAGATTTCTTCAAAAGTTGCAACTCATAAAATGTAGCTTTTAATAGGAGGACGACGATGGAAAGATTGAGCCAAACACCATTATCATTTTGCATTCTGGCATAATATCGTTTGGGATTTGTGATGTACATTCGCCGTTTTTGATCCTCTCGGAAACATCAATATTGTTGGTCATTGGTCAAATGGCTCTTTTCTTGCTGCAATTTCCCACATTACTATTCCAAAACTTTTAGGTAGAAAAATTTCTAAGCAATAATGATGATAAATATCATAAAGATTAATGCAGTATTATTCTTACCTAAATATATCTATTTCTTTAGTGTAAGGAGCATAGGTTTTACTTATTTTTCAGGCGCAGTCCATCTATTTTAATTTTGAAACAATTAAGGATCAATTTTGATGTTATTTGACCTGTTATTGATGTCGTTGATTCGCTAGCGAAGCGTGCCATATCAAAATTGTTAAACTTCGCATTAAAATGCTCATCTAATAATACATTCTTACTATATTTGACAATATAAATGTCAAAAGGATTATTCTTTATTTAATATATTTCTAATAATCTTTAAATTATCTTTTAACAACATGATGAAAAATATCAGCATCATGGCAAAATGTGAGAGCAGCTGCGATGCCTACCGCAAGCTTCAGTTTTTGTCGCCATGTCTATTATCGAGAAGTGTGCCAGAACTTAACTAACATAGTTAAGTTCGGGCAGAGAGGATTATGTACGAACGTTTCAAATGAGAAAAATGACGAGGCGATAGAGAATTCATAAAGTATTAATAAAAGTTTCTGAATATGTAAAGGAAGTTAGAAAATCTGGAAGTTTTAGTAAATAGCTCTCGTTAGTTTGAGTAAGACAGCCAAATCTAATGCATGTATCGCATCGTTATTTTTATCAAAAGGATTGGATAATCAAAATTAACAATGTTTTTTAATTTTTTATTTACTAGTGCTTGCAAGAAAATAGAAATGATAATATTTCAGATAAAGAACGGCATTGATACCGTAATTTCAACAGTGTTACTTTCAAAAGGCGTTAAAATTGAAGATATTGGTATAAATCTTAAGAATTTGAATACTGAAAAACTTGACTGGTTCAAATATGTAATGGATTTATTGAAGGCTAACGATAACATATTGACAGATACAAAGGGGAAGGTTTTTGAGGAGTTAAAAAAGAAAAAAGAAGAGGAATTGTTTGATGGCATCTCAGAATGTAATTTTTGACGATGAAAGAACGCTATTCACAAAAAACCCTTGAAAATGAAAGACATTGTTACTATATAATTAGCATTAGGTCCTTTTAAAGAAGAATATCATATTAATATAACTAAAGAAAAAATAAAGGAGAGATTAAAAATGGAACTTATGATGGAAACCAATTTTTTTAAAAAAAATTGCTGCCAATCGGGATAACGTTCAAAAATATTCGGATATTATCAAATAGTTATCAAGGAATGATCATATTTAAAAATAGTAAGTTGAAGCTATTGGCCTTTAGAAAAATTAATAAAAGGGTTTATTCATTTATCTCATTACCTCATCGAATAATAGTTACGGTACGCTTGAAAACTATAATGAATTATATGTAATCAATGAATGGATCAAAAATAATCAAGAGTATTTAAAACTGAAAAATATTTCATGGACTACAAAGCTCAAATTAGCCGAAGGAATTGCATCTGGTCTAAAATTTTGCCACAACGCAGAAAGTTTATATAATGATTTAAAGGTAATTATGTCTAATGTTTTGTTTCATACCAGAAAGTTAAATGCATAAATATCATTTTTATTTTTATACAGTATATACATAGCGAACACATATTATTAAACGAGAATTTAAACCCGAAGCTCACTGTATTTAGATTATTGCGTATTAATAACCCTAGACGGATGTCACTCGCTGGAAATCCCGGTATAAAATGTTTATAATTTTTTTAAAATGGACTATATAATTAAAATTTTATGATAATAAATCATCGATATACTGCGCCAGAACTTATAATAGAATATGATATCCCATATTCAAAGGCGATGAACGTGTATATAAAATTATAAATTGTTAAAAGTAGTCATTATATCGATGTTTTTTATTAATTTATTTAGTCTTGGTATCTTAATGGCTATATCGTTTCACTTCAAACATCATTTTTTGCTGATAATTTTGAAGATAAGGTAAAAATTCTCATGAAAAACACCTTACGGTTCCAGCCGTCTTGGATTCAGAATACAAGCATTTGATGGAATCTCAAAAACCTCGTCTTCAACCAACCATAGACATAGTTCGTGATGAACTTGAAATTCCATTAAATATACAGAGCACGTAAAGTGCTCAAGACAAAACACAGACACTTGATATATATGACGAAGCTTTTCGTCATATTAAATCTACTGCACATTCACCTTCATTATCAGTAATAGGTCCACTTGACGACGAAAATGAATTTCCTAATGCTTTCAGTTCGACGATAAACTTAATGTTGGTGCTGAGAACAATGAATTACCGAGTGGGAGAGAATCATAGTAAGAAACTATACTCGGAAGCTTTATATTAAATAATCAGCTGATTAAGTATTTATTTATAAATTTATAATTTATTTCTTAAAATATAAAGTTATATCTTAAAATATTTAGTAATTTAGATATTTATTTAGTTATTTTGTAATAATTTTATATTGAATTATACTTCTTTACTCTTATATTAGTTTGAATTTTTAAATATTTAGTATTATATAGATTAGTTTGTATTACTTTTTGAAATTTCAATTGGTTACTTAGATCTACTTAATGTGTCTAATTAATTATTATTTATTACACATTATTATAATCACTATACAGTGGCAATCAAAAATAATGCAACACTTAAATTTTTTACTAATTATAATTAGTAAAATATGTATTTTTTCTTACATATAAAAGTTTTTAATTTTACTAACA
>CAJVPS010002442.1:0-12336 GCA_910591765.1 Ambispora leptoticha | reverse complement strand
TTATTAATAAGTTCTATCAAATTCAAAGTATTTAGTAAGTAAATCTAAATATATACTAGTTATTATTACTTTAATTTCATTTTCTTTCAGTACTTGAAGTGATATGATAGATTTTCTATTTTTTTTGTAAAGTACTTCATTAATTATTAAAAAGTATTTTGATTACTAATGAATTTTCTTTTGCTATTCTTTAGTATATTCTACAGGATAACTTTTATTTTCTAGATATCTTATTAAGTTATAATATGTTGTTAAATCTATTGTGTTAGGTTAATTAGGTTTAGGTAAGTTATTTAATTAGTTATCCAATAAAAACTATTTCAATTAGTTAATTAATTAAGTTTGATATTCTACTTTTGTGAATATATTCTTGAGAGTATATCTATATTTTGATTGAATTTTCCAGTTCTATAGATAATAATAAAGTTATATTCCATCATGATCATTATTTATCTTAAGATTTGGAGTTCAGAATTAACTTATTTAGTAAATAGCTAACAAAGTATATTATAATTAGTAACAATTTCAAAAAGAGATCCAAGAAGATAATGTTAAAATTATTTAATAATCCAAACTATAACCAGAGTTTCTTTTTCAGTAATATTATAATTCTTTTCTGTTAGTTTGAGTGAAATACTTGCATAGACTATTACTTATTCTCTTTCTTTATCATCTTTTTGTGATAATACTATACCAAATTCAGAGTTAAAGATATCAGTATAGAGATCAAATTTCTTTATAAAATCAGGATAGATTAAAATCAGGACAGAAATGAGTTTCTTTTTCAAAGTCTGAAATACATTCTCTTGATCTACAGTCTAAATAAAAATGATATCATTCTTTAAAAGTTTAAATAATGATACTGCTATCTGTGAGAATTCTTTGATGAATTTTCTGTAATATCCAGCTAGTTCTAAGAATGATCTAAGCTTCTTGATATTTGTTAGGATAGGAAATTCTTGAATTTGTTGAATAGTTGAGGGATCTGATAAAATTCTATTTTGAGTTATGATATATCCTAAGAAGGATAAATTATCTTGAGTAAAATTATATTTTTTCAAGTTGAGTTTTAATCTAGCTTCTCTAATTTGTTAAAATACTTTTTATAGATATTCCAAATATTCTTCTCAAGTTTTTGAGTTTACATTTATATTATCAATATAGTTTATAGTGAATTTCTAATTATAGTCTTCAAGTATGCTATTCATAGCTTGTTAAAAAGTTACTGATGCATTACAAAATTCAAAAGATATGATTTTGAATTTGTATAATTCTTCTCTTAAAATAAATATTATCTTTTCAATACTAAATAATTCTATTTTAATTTGCCAGTAATCAGATGTAAGATCTATAGATAAAAATCATTTTGCATCTTCAAGATTATCTATCATTTTATCAATTCATGATAAGAGATAGGCATCTTTCTTGGTGAGTATATTGAGTTTTCTGTAATTAATATAAAATTATTTCTTGTTATTTTTCTTTGCTATTATTATAATAGGTGAGATCCAGAGACTATTAGATTTTTGAATGATATCTGCATCTAACATTCATTGAATTTCATCATAAATAAATTCTTAATCAGGTATAGTTATTTTGTAAGTCTTTTGATAGATAGACTTTTCATTTTTAGTATTAATTAAATGTTGAATAATATTAATTTATCCAAGTTTATTTAGATCTGATGCAAAAATATCCTTATATATTTATAACAGATTATATAAGATATCTTGTTATTCAAGTATTAATTCTCTTTGTTTAATTATTTTTGTAATTTCTTCTTTATCTAGGAAGTATACTTTCATTTCATCCTTTCCAGTTGATCCAAATCCTTGAGTTTTACAAGATAATTCTTCTAATTCTTCTCTAGTATCTACAAATATTATTCCTTCAATTAGGACAAGTTATAAAAAGATTACTTGGATAATTTGTTTATTAGATTAGATTTTATAAGATTTATTAAAATTATTATGTAAAAGAACTTCAATATTTTCAGTATATCCAGCATTAATAGTTTCTTCTTTAATTTTTATTCCTTTTTTTGCTAGTGATAATTAAGATATTAGTTGATAAACAGTTCTTACAGGAACTTCAATTGCTAAATAAAGATTAATTATAATTATTTATTGAGATTAAATTAGTATTGCTTCATTTTCAGAATATCTAAGATCAAAGTCTGTATCATATTCATAAGCTCATTCAGGTATTTTTTCTTTATCTTCATCATTATATATTTTGATTATGAGATTTGCTATTTGTTCTTTAAGTTTCTCTTTTTTTTCTACTTTATCTTCATATTCTTCAGATACTATATAATATTTATTTAAGATTTTTTTAATTGAATCATAGTTACTATCTTCAGCTTTCTCTTTCTTTTCTAATTCTGAATGTTTTTCTTTTAGTAATTCTTCAACCTGTTCAGATTGTACACAATTATCACAAGTATCTGAATTATAAGAAATTAAATATTTATTACAAAGCTTCATATTAATATATTCTAGTTAAGCTAGTTGTTTTCTTTAGGAGAGAGATAGTTGTTGATAAATAGTTAGGAAGATTTCTTGAGCTAATACTTCTTCAGATCCATTATAAAAAATATATTACATTTCTTCTTCTTCATCATATTTAGTAATATATTAGACAAGTATTACTTTTCCAATTTCATTACACTATTGGTAGACATTCAATAGATTACTATCACTTCTTAATTTTCTGATAGTGTCATTATTTTTTTATTAATTATCATAATTAAATATATATACACATTGCTCAGTATAGTCATAAAAATATTTAACTTTATTATATCTCTAGATTACTTCTTGAAAGTATCTAATTTCATTTCAAAGTTCACAGTAATTATAGGCAGATAAATTGAATTGTTATTAAATAAAGTAATTAGAACAGTATTGCTTTCCAGATTTGTTTTCATCTCTAGCTTTTGAAATAGTTTCACTATTTACAAAGTATTTACAATATGAATATTTAACTACTCTTTTTTCTAACTTTAATTTTTGTAGAGCTTTACTTTTAGAAAAGAATCTTTCTTTAGTAATTAATATCTTTTCTGATTCTCAGATATGTTCTACTTTTAATCACTAGTTTTTAATTTTATTCTGAGATAAAATTGTTAAAAAATTATTTAGAGTATTCATTTTGATATTAATTCAAATAATGAAATTATCAAAATATTGAGAATATTCATGTTTGGATATTGGTAATTTGTGACAATACCAATATTCAGCTACAGAACCTCTCCAGTTAAAAGTCCATTAAGAACTTTAATAGTGAGTCTGTTGGAATCTTCTTTCTAATTTTGAATATTCTTCTCAAGTAAGAGTAGTTTTCTTGACTTGAACTTCTTCTTTAAAGATTTTAATATTCCTAACTTTAGGAATTGAGTTTATGATTATGTAAGAAACTTTTTCAAAGTCTATATCATTGAATTATCTGAATGAAATATAAATTTGAGTTCAAGATTTATCAGATATCCACTATAGAAAATTATGATCTTCTAGAGCTTGATCTTCAATTTCAAACTTATCATCAGAAATTTTATTAGAGAATATTTTTGTATTATCATTACTATCTTTTGATATAGCATTTCATTATCCATGGATAAATTTAATTAACACTCTTATTTCTTCTTCATTCTAATCAAAAGTTATTATATTTTTCTTAAGATTAATTTTAGCATTGATCTTATTTAGCTAATTCATACCTACTACAAGACTATAGGTTCAAGTTTTAGTAATATTTATTTCTGCTAGAATTATAATTCTATCAATAATAATAGAGAAGTTATCAATAACTCCTAATAGTTATTTGAAATGTCCATTAATATCAGATATGAAGATATTTAATTTTTGTTAGATTTTTATTCCAAGTTGTTTAAGAAATTCATGACTGATGATACATCCTGATGCTCTAGTATTAACAATTAAGTCTACAGAGGTCTTTCTAACTTTGACTTCATATCAAGTTAAGATTATTTTAATCTTTTGAGTGAACATTATTTTTCATTTGAGTTTCTTCTGTAGTTCTTTTCTCATTCCTTTTGATATTTGAATTCTCTGTTCAAATAAGATCTTGATAAGTTAGGCAATAGTAATATTGACTTTTTGAGATGTCAAATCTTTAAGTATATTATAGGTTTCTGTTTTCTTGACTAGAACTAGAAGATGTGCTCTTTCTTTCTTTCATTTCTTCTTTTTCAAATTGATTTTATCTTCTTCTAATACTTCAGATAAAGATTGGATAACTTCATTTTCTTTTTCACTTTCTTTTTCTTCTTTGATAATTCTAGCTCATTTTCTTTCTCTAACTAGATAATCATGAATTGCTAGTAATAAGAAACTAGATTAGATGGATGAATCACTAGATGAATCATTATCAGATACTTACAAAACAACTATTAAATTCTGAATTTGGATGAGAAGAGAAGTAATATTCAGATTTTATGAATTGTTAGATTGCTGATTATTATTTTAGATATTCTGATTCTGCTAATTATTATTATTACTATTGTTATTCTGATTTTGATGATTTCAAATTTGAGAGATATTCTGATTATTGGATGACTGATTTATAGGTTAGGAGTTATTTAAACAAACTCTATTAACATATTCTTTTCCTCTATAATTGTAATAGATAATAAGAGATCTATCTCTTGGCTAATTTTATTATTATTATTCTGATTATTATATCTTCTGTCAGATTCTATATAATTTAACCTATTGGTCAGATCTTGTAAAATCTTAGTGAGAGTACTTCATTCACCAATTGATTAAGCTTGAATTTGATAATAGATTTGTTTAAGTAGGTTCAAATCAGCTTTTTCTACATTCTTTGCAGTCTCAATAATACTTTTCATAATATTTTTAGTATTAAGATTAATCTATTTTTGAATTTCAGATTTAAAATCTTTCTTAAAAATTCAAATCTTGTATTCTTTTGGATAGGCTTGTTCTGGATTTACTTTGCTTCCTAGTTTTATAAATTGATTTATATATTCTTCTACTATTCCAGTTTATTTTAAGGATTTCAATTCATTTTGCCACTATTACACTTTATAAGATGAATGAAATTTAAGAATAAATTAATAAGAGAAATCATATTCATCATGATTCTTAGTTATTCATTCATTTAATCTGAGTATGTTATTCATAAATCATTAGTCAAACCAGGCAGTAGCTGGTCCTTCTAGATATCCTCTTACTATCTTGATTTTTCTTTTATTAGTAATTTTATTAGCTTTGATAACTATTTCAAAGTTATATAATCACTCAATTAGATCCTGATCATTATTTTTAAATTTACAAATTGAGATAAGAATCTTTTCTATTCTTTATATCTTTATAGATTGAGTTAGTTCTCCAAGAACTTGGATGAAACTATCCATCCTATCTGATATGGTAATGATTGAGTCTTTTGAGATTGAATTTGTTTAATTATGATTATTGATTTTTCAGAATCTTCTAAACTACTACTTTCATATTCTGATTCTGTTAGCTAGTTGATTGAGAGGATTTCAAAGTTGTCTGTCTCTTCAAGAACAAGAAGAATACTATTAACTAGATAGATCTGTTATTCAACTATGATTTTACTTCCAAATATGAAGATATTGAGTAACTTGACAATTTCTCTTTGAAGTTGATTTGATATAAGATTTTGTTATATTATATTATCAAAAAGTTCCTGTAATAATGTATTATGAGAAATCATATGATAATCCTGAGTTTATGTAAGAAAATTTACAAATCTTCTATTTGAATTTTTATTTGCAAAAAAACAATAAGGACAGTAATTGTATGATTCAATATGAGATAAGAATTTCCAAGAGTCTTCTTTATTATATTCACTAAGATATAAGTCAATTAGGAGTTTAATAAAAGAGTAATATATACTTATAAATTAATAAATTATTTAGGTAACTAATATTTTAAGAATAGTTAATTCTTAAAAATATAAAATAAATAATAAATAAAAATAATATAAATAAGTTAAATAGAATCTCTGAATGGATGAGATCCACAGAGAGAACATCAAATATTACAAATTATACTCTAAAAGATAGATTTTACCATGAATATAGTTAATAAGTTTTGAGAGTGAAGACTAAATTATTTATAAAGATTAAGAGAATAATAATTATTCTAAAGATTTTCTAGTGCTAATACTTATAAGTATTATATTAATACAAGATAAAAATAAAATAAAATGAAAATCTAAAAATAAAGTTGTGATTATGAATACTAAACTAAGAGATGATATCAAAAATTAAGTAACAAATACTAAAAATTAAGATAACAAATACTAAATGTAACAAATACAAAAACAAAAGCAACAAATACTAAATTAAAGTAACAAATGCTAAACTAAGCTTTATATATAAGAAAACTTACAAGAATCTTCTAAATCAAATAAATATACTTGGCTTATTTTAAGTGGAGAACATCCATTATCTAAGTTTTTCAGGCAAGAAAAACTTGTAAATAATCAGAATATAATTTATTATGATAGAAGAGATAAATGAAAGCAAGTTATCAAGATAAAAATCAAAAAAAAATTATAAGATAAGTATAACTCAAGTATTTTCAAAAGATAATTGAATTATTACTATCCAAGTATATTTATTTCAGGTCTCAGAGTAGTGATATTTATACATCTTTGAGATTTTACAAGTTTCTATCTAAATTTATTTACTACTCTAGATTATAATTATAAATCTTAAAGCAAAAGATTAATAAATGAACAAGTAAAAATAAAGAGATAAGATATATATGGTAAGTTAAATAATAATATAAATAATAAAATAAAATGAAAAGCTAAGATATATATTCTAAAAAGAAAAAGATAATAATAAAAATAAATAAAATTTATTATTAAACTATTTCTAAAGCATTTTTGAATTATTGTTGAATTATTTGTGAACTGTTATTGATTTTAAAGCTAATTATTCATTGAAAATCTTAAAATATTACAAAATTATTACAAGAATATTACAAAAATATTGTTGAATTGTGATTAAATCCATAACTGATACATTAATTATATTATTCAAAATTACATATCTTTTAAAGATTGATTGATTAGATGAATTTTTCAAGTTCAAAAAATTATGAAATTAAAGAAATTTATGTTATTATGATAATAATAATATATTACTTATATATTATATAACTTTAATATATAATAGCTAAATATTAATTAATTTCTTAAAATTATATTTATAAATAATATTTAGATCTTATTTATAGAAAATAATATAGTTAGAAAATACTATAATTAATATTTATAATTTAATAAGCTAATAATAATTATAAATATAATAAATAAATAATATAAATATAATAATAAAAGAATGAATTAAATAATAAGAAATAATTATAAATATATTTAATTAAAAATATTATTAATTTGAATTTATATATAGTGATTATTTATATAATAATATATAAAATCTAATTAATTTAATATATAATAATTATTTATATATCTAATATAAAATTAATTTTTAAAATATATAATACAAAAAATAATCTGTAATATAGATAGTATAAAATAAAAATCTAAACTAAAAAAGATATAATTTAATTAAAATTATTATATAAGTATATAAACTTTTGCTTTTTTTTATAATATTTTCAAGAGATTTTTAAATAGTATTATAGAAAGAATATTCTAGTTATTTAACAAAATATTAAGATTTATAATAATGAATTTTTTTATTAAGAATATAATTAATTTTATATTTTTTTTATTAGTTAATATAATAATAATAAATAATAATATATATTTATTAAATTTATTATTTGAATTATATTTTTTTAAAAATAAAATAAAAAATATAAGATATAATTTTATATTAATTGTAACAATTTTAATTGGATTATCTTAAAGATAACTCCTTAACTAGTTATAATTTATGATAGTTAATCAGAGAATTATGATAAAGTTATAGTAGTCAATTAAAGAATTATAATAGAATTACAGTTAATTGTAGCTTTTATTACTAAATTATCTTTCTTTAGATCTCTTTTAATTTAGATCTTTATTTTGCACTATCTGTATAACAGATTAGCTTTGTATTACATTTTTAAGAAGATTAATTTCACTCTAAATATACAGATGATCATTATATATTTAATACATCTAGATTTAATACATTATTATTCAAATGATCATCATGTGTATCACAATTATAAATTTAGATTATTAATATTTTAATTAATTATTTCTTTTAATAATTCTTTATTTTTTTACTCATTCTTTTTTATTATTATTTATATTTAATTTATTATATTTATAATTATTATTATTTATTAAATTATGATTAGTTATTCTCTAGAGATATAAATTAAGTTAATTAATTCTGTTCAATTATATATATTTTAAAAATAAATTTTATTATTAATTTATTTACTTTTTATATTCATTTTTTTTACTATAAATAAGATCTCTCTATTTTGTATTTTTATCTCAGATCTGAATACTTTTAAATAATAAAAATAATTATAAGTTATAAAATTAAAACTGTTCAAATTATATTTTATCTTGTTTATAACTATTAATAAAATAATCTTACAACTTGATAGTAATAGACATGATTATTACAAATACCACCTTCTAATATCTTGCACTTACATATCACATATCATATATCATATACTACACACTTTATACACATATTTTAGTTTTAATAAAATAATATTTTATCAGAATAAATCCAGAATAATTCACACAATTCATGACAAGTATGATTAAGTTAATCAAAATAGTAAAAGAAGATAATCTCTCTAGTCCTAAGCCTTCATTTTGCCTCTCTGTTAAACTATTTACATACTTTGGAGAATTAAATAAAAATATACTTATCTGGATAATACAAATTAAAACTGTATTTCTGGCTCAAGGAATTACAGATAAAAAGATATAAGTATAATATGTAATAATCTTCTTTACTAATGTAGTATTACATTGGTATCTTAATAAATATAAGATCAATAATTATGCAATACCTTTTGAAAATTGGGATAACTTTATAATAGTACTTAAAAAAGCCTTTTAGTCATCACACTATTAATAACATCTTTATAAATAACTTTATCTTCTTCATCAAACTGGATCTATACAAAACTATGATACAAAATTCAGAAATATAATTAGACAAGTTATAGATATAAGTAACTTAGATCAAGTTACATACTTTATAAAAGATTTGAAACCTGCTATCAAAATAGAAGTTAGTTATCAGGTATTAGAAATTCTAGAAGAAGCTTGAAAGTTAGCTATTCATTATAATATAGTAATATATAAGCAAGACAGATCTATAGATCTACCTAGCAAAAATAATAATAATCATCACTTACAGAATTAATATAGAAGTTATCAAAATAATAATTCTATACCTATAGAACTTGACCAGGTAGAAAGTCATTACAACAACAGAAAGAATAATAATTAGAAGAATAATAAATCCAAGAGTATATATTATAATTGTGATAAATCAGATCACTTTACCAAGAATTATTATTCAAAATCAAAGACTAAAATAACAAATATAAAAGATAAACAAGAAGAATCTTTATTATTATATAAGAGAGTTGAATTCACTTATCTTAAAGATAATAGAGAAAAGCTTTTAAAATTTAATAGCCAAGTAAATAGTAAGTCAGTATGGGTATTACTAGATAGTGGCATATCAAAAAACTTTGTAGATGAAAAGTTTGTACAAAAAAATAAAGTTAAGTTACAGAAAACTATACCAATTACAGTTGAACTTGCAGATGACAAGAAGATTACTATTACCATTATGGCAAAGATTGATAAGCTAAAATTAAATACTTACAGAATGTACAAGATAAATATATAGATATTAAAATTGTAGAGATATAATCTTATCCTAGATAAATTTTGATTATTTTATGCCAATTTAATCATAGACTGGAGAAGTAATATCATAATCTTTACCTATGGATCAAAGATAATAAAAATATAAGCTGATAATAAAGTTAAATCAGGCTCCAGTTGCAATTCAATTTATATTTCAAGACAATAAATTATAAATCTGCTAGCAGATGCAGAGTTCTTTATCATATATCTCAATAATGCTGAAGATAAAGAAGAAGTAAAAGAAAAGTTATTTTTACCAGAAGTATTAAATATCAAAAGAAGATACAAAGATATATTTCCAGAAATCTTATCAAATTAATTATTACCTAAAAGAGTAATTGATCATAAAATTAATCTCATTTCAGAATCTGAATCATCATCCAGATTTATCTACAGACTTTCTTTTATAGAGATGGATGAGCTCAAGAAATAATTAGCTGATTTAATACAGAAAGATTTCATTTATTCTAGTATTTTACCATTTAAATACTAGTTCTTTTTATACATAAAAAAGAAGATATATTAAGATTATATATTAACTATAGATTTTTAAACAAAATTATTATCAAGAATTGCTATTTACTATTTAAAGTTGATGAGTTGATGGATAGACTTACAGGCTCAAAATATTTTTCAAAGCTAGACTTATATTTAGAATATCATCAAATTTGTATTACAGAAGAAGATATATATAAGATAGTATTTAAAACTTGTTATGGATATTATAAGTTCTTGATTTTAGCTTTTAATCTTATTAATATACTAGCCACTTTCATAATGCTCATGAACTAAAGATGATTTCTTAACTAGTTGCAGCTTGCAGCAGTTAATTAGAGAATTATGACAGAGTTACAGCAGTCAATTAGAGAATTATGATAGAATTACAGTTAGTTGTGACTCTTATTACTATCATAAATAATATATTTTATAATTATCTTAACAAATTTATAATTATATATTTAGATAATATTTTAATATATAGCAAAACAAAAAAAGAGTATATTTAACACTTTCAAACAGTATTAGAAATATTTCATAAGCATAAACTGTATATCAAGCAAAAGAAGTATAATATTATATAATAATATATAAAATATCTTAAACATTTTATCTTAACAGATAACATATCAGTTGACCAAAGAAAAATTGCTACTATTAGAGATTGGTTAGCATTAATAAATATATTAAAACTTCACTTATTTCTAGATTTTACAAGTTATTACAAGAAATTTATAAAAGATTTTTTAATAATAGTATCATCACTTATAGTACTTCTATATAAAGATTAAGAGTATAAATAATCTATAATAGTGCAATAAGCTTTTGAACAACTAAAATAATATCTTATATTAGTATCAGTCTTGTTATTACTTAATTATAAATTACCATTTATAGTCATTATAAATATTTCAGATTTTGTTATAGAAGCTGTGCTAAGTTAAAACTAAGACAAGGGTGACCAACCTATAGTATTTGAATCAAAAAAACTTTTATCAGCTGAACAAAACTATTTGATTTATGAAAAAGAGTTACTTGTTATTGTATATGCTATTAAACTCTAGAAGCTATATTTAAAAAACAAAAATTCATAGTTATCACAGACCATTATTATAAACTATATTTTGAAAGATAGATTTTATCACAAATATAATTTATAATAAGTTTTGAGAATGAAGATTGAATTATTTATAAAGATTAAGGGAATAATGATTATTCTAAAGATTTCCAAGTGCTAATACTTATGAGTATTATATCAATATAAGACAAAAACAAAATAAAACAAAAATATAAAAATAAAGTTGTAATTACGAGTACTAAACTAAGGATAGATATCAAAAATAAAAGTAACAAATACTTAAAATCAAGATAACAAATAACAAATATAATAAATACAAAACAAAAATAATAAATACTATACTAAAATAACAAATACTAAACTAAGCTTTTATATGTAGAAAAGCTTACAAGAATCTCCTAAATCAAATAAATATACTTGACTTATTTTAAGTGGAGAACATTTACTATCTAAGTTTTTTAGATAAGAAAAACTTGTAAATAATCAAAATATAATCTATTACAATAGAAGAGGTAAATAAAAGCAAGATATCAAGATAAAAATCAAAGAAAAATTACAAGTTAAGTATAACTCAAGTATTTTCAAGAGATAATTGAATTATTACTATTCAAGTATATTTATTTCAGATTTCAGAGCAGAGATATTTATACATCTTTAGAATTTTACAAGTTTTTATCTAAACTCATTTACTACTCTAGATTATAATTATAATCTTTAGGATAAAAGATCAATAAATAAATAAGTAAAATGAAGAGATAAGATACATGTGATAAGTTAAATAATAATATAAATGACAAAATAAAATAAAAAGATAAGATAAATATTCTAAAAAGAAAAAGATAATAATAAAAATAAATGAAATTCATTGCTAA
>CAJVPS010002441.1:0-12341 GCA_910591765.1 Ambispora leptoticha | reverse complement strand
TCATAAGTTATAAAATTAAAACTTATTCATATCGCATTTTATCTTGTTTACAAACATTAACAAAATAATCTTACAATAATGTTGCAAAGTAAATTTAGTTTTAATAAAATTAAAGCTAATAGATCTAAATCTCTAAATAGGATATAATATATATAACTCCTATAAATACTATAAATAGGTTATATAAGATAAATAGTTAGCTTAAGTAAAAGATATAGAACTAATTGTACCAATGTTAAATAGATTAAATATTGTAAGATATCACAAATTCATAATAATAAAACTTTCAGTAAGTGAATAAAATGGATTTGACCTCATTTATAGTATTTTAAGAAGAATAATCTATTATTTACTAAAAATAAAAAATATTTTGAAGCTAGAAAGTTAATAATATATTGATCCAAGATTAATGAATTTTATAAAAGTTATGCATCTGAAATTGGTATTGCTATTTTCTTCTCTTATAATCAATTAGTATATATCAGAAAATAAATCAAAAATATTGAAAATTATAATTATATAAAAATGAAAAGATATTAAACTTCTTATTATATAGAAAATACATATTGTGAAATAAATTATGATCAGTACTTACTGAAAATCAAGTAAAAATCTATTTCAGAATACAATTTTAATAATGAATATATATTATATAAATATAAATTATAGATGCAGAATATTATCAAAAAAATTTAACATACTAGAAAAGTTAGAAAAAAGATTTGAATATATACAATAATATAATGTAAATTTATTAAATATATATATTAATCTGATAATCTTTATACTATAGAACTTGCTTAATATTATAAACTCTTATAGATTATTTAAGAAAAAATATGTCAAATTAATAATATATAATTTATCTAATAACTATATATATCTAGTTATTTGATTTAATTATGTAACTTATTCATATATATATTTAAAATAAAACTATCTAAAGTATTCCATAATGACTAGTACTTTAGATTTTATTTTATTATTTTTGAGGACTGATAATTTTTTTACTTTTATTAATATATATTTCATAATTTTTGCATATAAACTTTTTATATATAAATTAATAGTCAATATTTCATTCTAATTATAATCCTATTATAATAAAATTATCAAAAAGCCTAGTTCAGAGAGCATATCATAGACTTTTATATCACTCTAGATCTCCTGTTATATCAGAGTAAATTTCTAAAAAATGGGATCAAATTGAGACTTATTTATATTATATATTAGAGATATATGAAAAAGAATTAAAGTAAAAATATAAAAAATAAATCAAAACTATAGAATCACTTGAAAATTTATCATGTATATATAACATAGAAATGACTAATCAAGAATTCCAAATCCAAGATACTATTTCAATTTGTTTATATGATCAGATATATAAATATTCTTGCTTCATATATGAGATAAGATTAATTGCCAAATTAAGAAAGAAATTAATATTTTATTTCAGCAATTATTAGAATATAATGAAAAAACTTTTGATAAATTTATACAAGAAATTATTATAGAGTATGAAAAGTGAATTAATGAAAATAAAAAGTTATGATATGAGATTAAAAAGAGAAGATAGAATTATAAAAGACTAAAAGATTCCTAAAAAATCTAAAATCTTGTTCTATTTATTAGAAAGATCAAGAATTTGATTCTAATTTTTTCTTATGTATAAAGGATCTTCTTTTACTTTGGTTAAATTGATAATAATAAATTCTCTATCTTGCAAATTTTTATCAAGTATATTAATAACATCATACTATTTTTTGTATATTATTAGGTAATATTAACTAATTTATCATATATTTTACTATTATTAAAGAGAATAATATAATCAAGATTTTTTTTTATCAGTTTAGGATAGTTAAAAAAGCTTTGTATTATATATATTAAACTAATATTAGTATATTATCCTTTACTAAAATATGGAGTAATTTTATCTTGTATTTTTTTAGGCTTAGTATATAAATCTTCAAATATAACTACTATTCCTCTTTTAGAAGAGAAATCATTAATTTTTGATATTTTATTAGATTTTATTGCTCAGAAGATAATATCTTCATGATATAATTTTGAACTATTTGTAATTATTTTATAACAATATTTCAGATATTTGTATTTCAACTTATTAATATAATGTCTAATTAAAACTAAATCATCATTTTTAATATATCTCATTCTATTTTTTTTCCTATTAAATAATTAATATATCTTATTCTCAAGTAAAAGATTGATAACTTTATTAGTTTTTTCTAATTTGGTTTACCTACTAATTAATAAGTTAAAAGGCCATTGGGACATACTATTTAATGAGTTAAATCTTTTCAGATTATTATATTTATTAATATTTAAAACTATTCTCTCTACAGGGTCTAGCTTTTCTATTTTCATATTGATCAAGATAAGTAATACTAAATTATTATATTAAAAAATAATGATCTTATAAGTTTATTCTTTGTGTGATAAATAGCTTTTCTCTTGTAATTTGCTTTTTATATAAGAAAACAAATCCATATTATAACTAATTTTAACAAGATCTATATCTTGCTTCTTGTATATATTTCACTTTTTTTGATTATATACTCTTTATGAATTTAAGTCATCTTAATTTTATAAACTATTGTGATAAAAATACTAGACTTTATTATACTCCTATGTTAATTTTAGTTCTTCATTATATTTATCAAGTCTTAATCTATCCAAGAATTTTGATACGCATGGTAAAAATTTTTTATCTAATAGATTCTCAAAAATATATTGATAATTTCTTTTATAAATATAATAACATAGGAGATATCATTCAAATTTTATAGCTATTAATGAATATAGATATTCTTACTAATGTTTTTTATTTTTACAAGACCAGAGATATATATTGAAATTATTTATTTGACCAGTTTTACCAAGATATTTTCCATTACACTTCTTTATATACTTTTTAGTCTTAGCTATTTTATTAATAATATGAACAAAATTAATAGATTTGGAATAAGTTTTTTTTTTAATATACTCTGAGACAGATACTGAAGTTTTTCTAGATCTACATACATGAGCTTCTCTTATACAAATCTCTACTTTGGAAAATATTTATTATCATCACTTTCAAAATAATATAAAACTGATTCATTCTTTATTATTATAATTTTGCAAATTTTATGAATACTTAGACTGAATATGGGATCTGTCATATATTTCTGATTTTTCATATTTTCTTCTCACTCTGTATTAGCAAGTAGATAATAAACATTATCTCTCTTTTTTAACTTATTTTTCTTATTCTTTTCAATAAAATGCTTATACTTTGTAAATGATCTAGATTCTACTTATTCCAGTTTAATAGCTTTTGCTGAAGCTAAACTCTATTTTAATAAATCTGAAACTTGAATGAGATATGTCAGATAATTATTAAGATAATCTATTACTTCTGACAAATACTTGATCTACTTTCTTATTAATTTAGGATTTTTAGATATTGATTTAATGACATACTGGATTTTATAAAGTATCTCTGCTAACATCTTATTGAATTGTTCTACAAGAGCTAATTTATGATGACTATAAGTACTAATTACTTGAATTATAATATTATACACTTTCATTAATCAAGTAGTTTTACTTATGAATTCTTTATTATTATCATATTATAGAAGTATTAGATATGTAAGAGAGTTATTAAGATTATCATAAATTTTCTTAAATACTTTAGTAATTTTGGAACTAATTTTTAATATTAGGGAAATACTTATCTTGAATCTGCTATTCACATCTATAATTTATAATATTGCTTTCCATTTTTTATCTTTATAGTAATTATACGTAAAAAATAAGAGATTATACTGATGTACATAATTTGGATATGAAATTTTACCATAACTAACTCATGAAATATTTTTTAGTAATGAAGTGTATTTTGACTATTCATTCTGGTTATATAATCATTCACAAATTTTTTTATATGGAAAGTTATATCCTTTATTTTTGATAGCATTATATAACTTTTGAGAATTGAAATGATAACCAGTAGATTAATAAAAAAGTAATTTACAAATTAAGTTTAACTTCTTGTCTAAATTAATTCTAATAATAGGCTTGTTTAATTTACTTATTTTTAATATATTTTACTATAGTAATAAACTATATTTCAGCAAAATTGAAAGATAAGTTAAGAGATAAAATCTTCTTTCTATGAAAGATATATTATAATATAAAAAATAGCTATGTTATTTCATTAATCACACCCCAATCAAATATCTCATTAATCAAGCTTTAATCAGGAATTAGAATTAAAGCAAATAAATCAAGCTTTGAGAGATGAGTTATCTAATGAAATTTTAATCAATAAGTATAATGAGAAATACATAAATGAGTTAGAGTATAAATATACTAGATGTGAGAAAGAAATCTAATCTCTCAATAAAGAACTAGAATGACTTGAGAATGTTTAAAAAAATCAAAGATAAGATATCCTATATTAATAATATAAAGAAATAATTACAAGAATTAGAAGAGCAAATTCAAAATCTAAGATATAAATTCAAAATTATTTCTTTTTGAAGAAGCTTTTTAAGTTTATATAATTCAGAAGAGAAAGATATAGATATGGTAAATCTTGATCTTTTTATACAAATTAATCAAGACTTAACTTGAATTAAAAATCATATTCAAGATGCTGATATTTTATTAAATAATCCTATCAATATTATAAATAATATTAGAGATTCTTTGAATACTGTCCATCTTAATTATCAAAATACATATTAGGATATAGATAGTATTATTACTTAACAAGATAATAGAAATAATCAAATAGTTTAGCTATAACAGGATGTTAATTTTTATAGACAGCAAAATGTCAATCTTTAAAATTAAACCAATTAACTTGTTTAGGAGTGAGATATCTTACAAAATTATGTTAATTAACTTATATTAGAATGAGATATCTTGCAAAATTATATTAATCAACTTATATTAGAATGAGATATCTTGCAGAATTATATTAATTAACTTACTTAAGATCTTAATAATAGCTAACAAAGATATAATTTATAAGGGTGTTTATAATTTAATGCAAGTCTAATATGAGATAAACAATTAAAACTCAAATATATTCTTGAAATTATTTATAAGATATTTATTTATAAAAGTTACAATAATACCAGGCTGATAAAAAATTATTAAAATATAATTAAGATCAGCTCTTTGATAGGTATTATAATAAATTCAAGAATCAAAAGACAAGTTATATCAAGTGAAAAAATAGGGAGCGCAATTCATAGCAATTAATTTTGAATTTATAAGGATAAATTTTACATTTACAGAATAATCTATTACTAAATCCATCTCAGATATAAATATTGAACATGATAGGAAATAGATCACCTCTTTTTACTGGAAAAGTTAGAGAAGATTCATCAGATTAGATTTTAGAATTCAAGAGATTTGTAATTACATCTTGAATAAATATTATAGTTAATATAGGAGAAGTTACTAATAGAGCAGAAGTATATAATTTAGGTATATCATATATGATTGATGAAGTAAAAATCTGATATGAAAATAAGATTAAAAGTAGAAACTGGCAATATAATAATATTCTTGATGATACTGGTGTGAATGACTTAAATGTAATTTAAGTATTAAATAATGATATTTTAATAGGTATTAATATAAATCAGTTTCTTGAAGAAGTTTTGATTATAAGAAATAATGCTAGAAGTAATAATATAATAACTGGTACTAATATTATTCTAGTAGATATATAGGATGAAAATTGGAATATAGCTAGAGAATATTCTGTACCTGTAGAAACTTTATCTCTAGCCAATTATGTAAATACTAGTACAGATAATTCAATTGTTATATCTGAAATAACTCTTAAATAATTTTTATACTATCTTAAATATCTTTATCTTATAATTAAAATGCAAAAAAATTTGCTTTTCTTTAGTCAGATTATGCAAGAAAATATATCAATACTTGAGTATAATATTAAGATATCAAAACTTAGAAAACTTGTTGGATTACCAGAATTAAAAATAAGAGAACAGTATATTTAGAGATTAAATCCTATGAATTAATACAATATCTGCATAATGACTAAATATCATGATACTAGAGATAATATTACAAAAGTATTAGTTGAAACAGAAAAATTTTCATTACTACAAGATAACTTTTTATTTCCATCTTCTGGAGGTCAAGTACCTAATCCCTATAAAAAAAATATCAATACAGGTTTGACTGAAACTGAAGTTAAAAACTTGATAAAATTTATAATGTCAGCTACATAATCTACTACTTCTAAGTCTCAAGAAGAATAATCTAATTAAATCATGCTTTCATAAAATGATTTTAAAAAAATTATAGCAGATTTGAAGAGAACTATTACTAAAGAATAGCAAACTTTGAAGAAATCTCCTGAATCTGAAAAACAAAAAGCTAATGATCTTGCTATAAACTGTTTTTTAGATAATTTGATGATTGATACAGATTTATCAGAAGAAGCTTATGACTATGATTCCATTGAAGATTTGAGATTATAATTTGAGTAGTTGAGAATTAATCAGGCAAAAATAGCTTAAGTAATACATGCAGTTTTAAAATCATCTTAATACAAATATTCAAACTGTGATAGAATAGATCATAATTCTTATAACTATCCTAAAAATAAAAAGAAAAGCAAGTCTAGATATTTTAATAAAAGCAAATTCAAGAAAAAAAATAAGATTAATATGGCTACTAAAGATTCAGATTCAGCTTTCAAGTTTAGTACTAGCTCTTCTGATAATGATTCTAATTCTGACTCTGACTCTGGTTCTGGTTCTGAATTAAAATCTGATTTTGAAAATAACTTTACTAAAGCTGAAATTATGAAAATTATTAATACTATCAATGCTGTTAAATCAAAAAAAAGTAAAGTGAAAGACTAAATTAGATAAATTATTATCTAAAAAGTCTAGTTCAAAGAAAATATTTTTCACAAAAAATACAAAAGAAATCAGGTATAATTATTAACTCACAAATTTGAAAAATTATTCTAGCTATATTTAATGATCCAGAGGTTATAAAAATAATTAAAAATAATATTAATAATATGAATTTATCTATTACAAAATCTGACTTTATAAATTATCAAGAGCCAGCTCCAGAAATATCTAAATCAGATAATGAAGAGAAGATACTGAATGATCCTATAGAGATTAATTTTATTCATCAAAAAGAATTGATAATTAGTATTATAACTATACTAGTTAAAATTAAACACTTAAAAATTTTAGCATTGATACTTGATAGTGAAGCTAAATCTGTAATTATATCAGAAAATATTATTAAATACATAAATAGAAAAATAGATAAATTAAAAAAATATGATCTTAGTAATATTGCTACTGTTCTAACAGAATCTATTGACATTACTTATAATTTATCAATAATATTTCTGTCAGATTTTATTATATGTAAAGATTTTATAGTTATTCAAGTTTCCAAATTAATATTAATATTTCCAAATCCATTTCTCAAAAAATATTAATATGCTATAGATTGAGATATTAATAAAATAAAGATTTATTATAAAGAAAAAGATTTTATTATTCCAGTTACTATATACAAAATCAAGAATAACTTGAAGTAAATTATACTATCATATCTCAGAATAATAAATCTTTGATATTCAATCAAATTTCTCAAGAGATGGATAGTAATAAGAATGATAATGATCTATTAGAGGAATGACATGTTCTTGCAGATTTCAGTCCAGATTTTAATGATTCAACTTTAAAAAAAAATACATGAATTGTAAGAGAGCTATTAAAATTATTATCAAGCTTAATATTTATAACAGACTTTTACTATCAAAATATGAAATTATGAATAAAGAGAAAATTAATTAAGAATTACTGAAGGTAGTTACTTTGTAAGTATTTAATATATAATTGGAATATTTTATTTATTTCTCTTCCTCATTTAACACTTATTCAAGTAGAGTATCAATAATAGTAGTTGGATCAGAAATTCAAACAGATTTGAATTTTGATTATCTTTTTTTTATCTGTTTATTTAAGATATTATCTGAAGTATGTAAGCTTAAAGAATTATTATCTTGCAATAAAGATATATAATTATTTTCTAATTATTTATTTAGAGATATTGATATTATTTATTTAGAGATATTGATATTATTTTAAAAGAAATTGTACTTTATATCTAAGATGAATGAGAGTATATTATTTATTGTTTATGTTTCTGATTCTCAATATATTCTTTGATCTAAATATAAGATATATAATATTTTTTTGTCATGATATTAATAGCATCAGATACTTTATTAAATAATATTTTAATTTCTTTAATCACTTTATTTAATAAAAATCTTGCATTAGTGCTATAATATTCTTTATGAATATAATTCATATCAGAATATTTTTATTATTTATGAACTATTAAAAAAATAAAGAAAAATTTTGAAATATTTTGTTATAACTTGATATATATTGATATGTTTCAAAATATTTTGAAATATTTGTGTATATTTCAGAATATTTAAAATTTTTTTAATATATATAAATATTTGTATTAATTGTTTACTATATCTGTAAATTTCTATATAATATATATACATGATATATGATACTTTCTAATTAAAATCAATATTATATTTTACATATCTCTACTATTTATTATCTCATAAATTATTTCAGATAAAAGATATATTTTATTTAATTAAAATCTTTTAAATATTTTTTAATAATTAGAAATTTTATAATTTATCTTATTTTTATTATATATAATTTAGTTAAAATATATGGCTAATACATAAGATAAAGAATCTTATATTATAAAAGTTATATCTGGATTAAATTCTTATAATAAAAAATTACAAGATAGGTATATAAAGCAAGAATGAAATTTTGATTATGAATAGAGAAGTTAGGAACAGGAAAGAAAAAAATGAAGTCAGAAACTGGATGAATCTAATGTTATGATTCAGAAATTACATACTTATGCTCTTGAACTTATTAATAAAGCTAGATATTTACAGATTGAAAATGCTAATAAAGATATTTCTCTTGTGAAGTTCAAAGCTGAGAATGATATAAAATTCAAGAAAATTAGATTATTTGAGTCTATAATTAAGATATTGAAAGATAAGTTATCTTCAGTCTAAAAAGATATGATTTCAATTCAAAATGACTTATTAAAAAATAAATCTGAGAATTTATCTCTCAAATTTAAAATAGCTAAATTAGAATAAGAGTTAGCTTCAACAGTTAGTAAGCTCAAGAATTTGAAATCAGAGACTATATTAAAATCTGTAATTGATGAGAATGTCAAAAAAAATATGCAGAACAAAAAATAAAGTTTTATATCAAATTCTAATAGGAATGAAACTCTATCACAAAATAATAATATTTCTGCAGATAGAAATCTCAGTCAATATTTTATACATAAAAAAATATGAATTAAGTTAGAAAAATTAATACTATTATATCAAATCATACTGATGATAAAAGTACTTCTATATCTAAGAAATTAGTGATTCAAGACTATATCTCATCTCCAAGTATAGATACTGAGATTATTCTTAAGATAAGTAATAAAATTGATATTAGCAAAAATAATAATAATATACTCCAAGAAATACCAAATATGACTTCTTATCTTGCACAGTCAAAAAATAATACATTCTCTTTGATTAAATCACATCCTATAATTTTAATAGGAAAAATAGAAGTAATTTCTATTATGATAAATACTTTGATATCACTATTATTAGCATATATTTTTCTTACTCTGTTAATTATTATAATTATCTGATTTATAATATTGAAATATATATAGAATATAAATAAAAAAAGTGATCAGTCATGAGATATGTGAATGAGATAAATAAGACTATCTATTTGAACTTCATTACTTAATTCTGAATGTTTTATATAAAATAACTATTAGTTTTTTTTAAACTTGAGAGAAAAAAGAAAAAAGAGCATAAAAGTATGGATGAAATCACTTTTCTGGAATACAAGCAAAATTTTGAGACTAAAATAAAAGTCTTTATTACTTTACATAAAAAAGAATTAAAAAATTAATTTATAACTCTTATTAAATATACATAATTTTTCAAAATAATATGATTTAGTTAAGTAGAATACTCTGGCTGGAAGTATATTACTATATTTATCTAGTCATACATTTTAGGTAAAGAGATTTTTGTCATCTCTTACAAATAAGTATAAGAAAAAATTCAAATCAAAAATTAATATTTTGATATCTGAATCATATAAAGAGATTTTTGTGTTATATGATTTTAATCAAAATAAAGTTCTGGATAAGTGTTTCTAATATAAAGATAAGATAAATTATAAAAATTTATGAAATTACATGATCTTAGAAATCTGATATATAGGATAAGATAAATAGTCATATTACAAAATATATGAGATATTCAATAATTATTTTTATATTATGTAATTTTGATCAAGATATAGTTTTAAATAAGTAATAGGTTAAAATAATTATATTATAAAATGTAATACATATGTGATATGCTTTAAATAATACTAGTAGAAACAACTTATGCTAAAAATTCTTGAATCACCAAAGTAAAATTATTATAAGAAAATTATACTATTACTCTTTAATAGATCAAATATAATATATTTTTTGGACTATCAAAGTAAAACTATACTATATACAAAAATTATACTTTGATAGGTTAAATATGATATATCTTATTTTTATATATTGATGAATCATCAAAGATTTTTCAGTATGAGTACTATTTTGAATAAAATAGAATACATATATAATATATAAAATTATGCTTTAATAAGATATCAAAGATTTTTTGGTATGAATAATATTTTAAGTAAAAAAATAGGTTACCAAGAAATAATTATTACAGATAAAAAATATATAAAATTATGCTTTAATAGATTATCAAATAAGTATTATTTTAAGTAAAAAAAAAGTAAAATATCAAAATATAATTATTACAAATAAAAGATATATATAATAAAATTATACTTTAATAGATCATCAAGTAAGAATAATAATTTGGCACTATATATCTCATTCTTGGATGATATTTAAATGACTTATATGAAGCTAACAATTACTAATAATTCAGCACTATGTATCTTATTCTTGATTAATATTCAAGTATATTATAATAGTTAGCAATTTAGCACTATATATCTTATTCTCAGGTAATATTTGAATGAATTATGTAAAGTTAATAATTATTAATAATTTGATACTACATACCTTATTATTAAATACTTTAGTATATTATCAAATATATTAATAATTCAGTATTATATATCTTATTCTTGATTAATACTTGAGTATATTATAATAGTTAGTAATTTGGTATTATATATCTTATTCTCAGATAATATTTAAATAAATTATGTGAAACTAATAATTATTAATAATTTGGTATTACATATCTCATTATCAAATATTTTGATGAATTATTAAATAGGGATAATAATTTAGCAATCAAAATTAGCATACTTTAATATAATATATTTGATAGCATTTACATGATATAAACATACATATTAATTAATAGTATAATCAGATAGCATATATATAGTATATTCAGATAATATATATATAATATATATATAATAAACTTAATAATATATACTCTAACTAGAAATAATAATATAATTATAATAAGATTATTAAACTTATAATGAAATTAATTCAATATTTAAATATTTATATATAATCTAATAATAGAAATTAATTATAATTATTAAATTAGTATATAAATAATATTATCAAATTTAGATTTTTAAAGATAATAGAAAAGGATTATATATAAATAGTATAATTTAATATTTCTTTATAATAAAAATTAATTAGAAATACTAAATTAATATATAAATATTATTATTAAATTTGAATTATAATAAAAAATATAGAAGAACTAGACTAGAATATTATAATCTAATTCAAATATTTTTATTTAATGAAAATTGATCAGAAATACTAAATTGATATATAAAAATTTATATAAATAATTAAAATATTATTGATATTGAATTTAACTTTCAAAAGAATATATTAGTACTTATCAAAGTAATATATTACTTGAATAATTTAAATTTTATGATTGATCTATTACCTAAAAGGCTTAAATTTTATATTTCATATATCATAATCTAAGTTAAATAAAAATAATATAATTATATTATTTTTACTAGTTATTTTAATTATATATTATGGGTTGATGCAAAAAGATTTGTACCTCAGATAAATATTAATAAATTATTTATTCAAAATAAAATTTTAATTCTGTCTTATTTAATTAAATTATTAGGTATTAGGAT
>CAJVPS010002440.1:0-12343 GCA_910591765.1 Ambispora leptoticha | reverse complement strand
TTAGACATTTTTCTGCAAGGAGATTAAATGAATATAAGTAAACTAATATGATCCCAACCCTAAGCACTAATTTTTTATCCCTTCCCCCAACCCTTTATTAATCTTAGGAAATAAACATCTATGAATAACTATTTAGAAATTAAAAAAGAACCGGTAAAATATGGGAGTAAAATTAGCAGTTTAGCCCTTACCTTTTGCTTACCTATTATCAGAATAAAAAACCACAAAAGTCCTTTTAGGGAAAACTTACCGGAGGATTGAAAACCGTCTTCTTTAAAGGCTAAGCTGGTTATGATTGGTATGCTGGTAGGGCTGACCATGATTGCTTACTATGCTAATTATTATGTGATTAGTAGTCTTTTTTGCCCAGCAAGATTGAGTTTAGGAAATTGGTGATTACTGGTTCCTGGTGGAGTGGTGAGTTTGAAGGGGGTGAGGGAGTTGTGGTTAGAAAAGAAAGAAATTTAACATTTAGAGAAATATGGTAATACATAGAAATAGAAATATTGGCTCTGGTGGCAGTAGCACAGTTGGAGCAATAAGTTATGATAATGAAGCTATCAAAAATGCTTTTCGCTCTCGAGCCGAAGGTAGTCGCAAACTTAACCGAAAATACAAAAATGATGCTGGTTATTTCTCAGGCGGACGTTGCGGTTGAGGAGCGGGACACAGTTTTGATGAAGATGTTCAAAAACTAGTAGGAACCTTTAATAAGGTAGCCGAAATGAGTGGAGCAATTGCCAGTTTAAAAGATTGTAGTAGTTCGGAAGAATTTTTATCTCACAAAAATGCTTTACTGGCTAAGTGTAATCAAGCGATTAATGAAATGAGTTTAACCACTATTGAAAACGAAGTTGGCCATTATATTGGACTTTGTATTATTTGAGAGGATTATACGGCTAGTTTTTTAAGCCCTTATATCACTGCTTTTACTAGTGATTTAAGAAGACAAATGGATGAGATAAATGGACTTAATTATGAAGAACTGGTGCGATTGGAGGCTTTACAGTTAGAAGAAAATAAAATCAAGGGTGAAATAGAAGATGCTTACCGTAAGTATAATGAGACTGATGACCCTGATGAACAAGAAGAAATACTTATTGCGGTAAGAAAACTCAAACAAAAACATGATGAAGTGGTAAGCGAAATTAATAATAATTCTTGAAATAAGACCAATGTTTATGATTATACCCAGTCAATTAATCAACTAATTAGCATGATGGAAGGAAAAACTGATCCTAATACTCCAATTCCTCCTAATACAACTCCTAATTCTAATGGTTCTGGTTCTAATCAAACACCGACAGATCCAACCACTCCAAGTGGAGGAAATAAGCCAAAAAAGTCTTCTCAAACTCCCTGAGGAGGAGGAAACTTGGGAGACCAAAATAATCAACAAACTAAACAAATCCTAATCGTGACTGGTATTGGACTAATAGTTTTCTTTTTTTTCATGCATCAGAAAAACAAAACAGAATATTCCTATTATGACTACTAACGATATTAAAAAAACCCTTGGCGAAGCAACCGAACAACTAGAACAATACCTAGAACCCTGACAAAGAGGTTTACTACTAATTGCCCTGACCACTCTGCTAATTGTCTCTGTCTACTATCTTACTAAAAAAGAGAAACCAGAGCCAAGGGAATTAACTGATGTTGAAAAAAAGAGGTTAGAAGCACTGGTTGAAGAAAGAATCCTTAAAAGAGCAGAATTTTTAAAAAGACTAAGAGAATAAACCAAATGAAACTCTCCCAAATACTGAAACCTGAGAATGAAGAAGACAAAAAACAACAGCAACTGCTGATTATTTTGCTCTTGATGGGGGCTGGATATTATTTTTTGGTTTATTTACCGCAAGAAGAAATAAAGAAATTAGAAATGGAAATCCAAACTGACATTAACAAATTAAAGGACATTAAGTCTCAAGAATACAGTAGCCATTTGACAAAATTGCAAAGTTATTCAAAGTGAAAAGATGGAACTGAGACTCAACAATCAGCCTTAGCCAATAAAAAAGAAGACTTAAACAAGGCTATTCAGTGATTACAAGTGGAGCAAATTCGTTATGGTCAAGAGTTGTTGGAAGAGACCCAAAGAGACACAGAAGAAAAAAAACGAAAAGCAGAAGAAGCGGCAAAAAATAAAAAACTTCATTGACAAAGAAAATCACACAACTGAGCTGATGAATTATTACATGGAACTATCAAAACCAATTATGAAGAAGGGTGAAACAAACTAAAAAAAGTCTTTGGTAATAAAGAGCCTGATGCTTGCACTTTTGGAGCCCAATATACCATTCACTTTCCACCTGCCTGCTGAAACAAATTAACTAATAAGCAAAAGTATGTCGATGGAATCGCTGGTGAAAAAAATATAAAACCAGGCATCAACTTTATTGATAAGGAAGAAAATTTGATCTTCACTAATCAGAAAATCCTCGAATGAGAAAAGAAAGTTTTAGTTAATCCTGCTCGAGGTCAAATCGACCAAACTAGTGGTAAAGACAATAATGCTCTTTTTTATGGAGCACCAGGCACGGGAAAAACCTCAATAACTAAAAGGTTATGTTTGAGAACTAATAGGTTTCCGGTGATTGAAATAAAAGGTTCTTCGCTTACTCCCACCCTTTCTGACCAGGATTCAGGAATTTTGCCTCTTCAAAAATTTGTTTACACTATTAGTGATATAACCTGAAATTTAGTAGATAACTTTGGATTTACTAGGTCTTCGGATGGTGAGGTTCGTTATATTCTGTTTGTCGATGAAGCTAATCAAATTAGTGAAAATTCCCTTAAGCATAGCCCTAGTTATTTAAGATTTCTTAAAGAATGCATGGAGGGAGTTAACAAAGAAAAGCAAAGCCAAAACTTATGGATATTTGCGACCAACTACTTAGACGAGGTTGACAAAGCAGTTTATCGCCCTGGACGCTTAAGTAATCCGCTAGACTTCAGTTGAACCTTGGGGGACTTTTATGAACATGCTAAAAAAGCAGGTATTTATAGCCAATTTCCTAGACATTGAGTTGAAAAATCTGTTTTAAAAAAAGAAGACAATGAGTTTGTCAACAAATTCTCCATTAAATCCTTTCACGAATTATTTCTACCCTTCTGAAAGAAATTTATTGCCCATCCCGAAACCCAAAAAGATTTACCGGAAATAAAACCGGAAAATGCTACTGAACAAAAGCCTGCTCAACCAGGCATCCAATTAGGAGAATTTTTTGAATTCTTCTGAAATTTAAAAGAAAGCGGACAACTACACCACTTTAATGGCAAATGAGAAAATCCTCGCGATGATAAACTAGAAGATGTGATGAAAGAAGTTAAAGACACAGTTGATATTCGTATTGATGAACTTAATGATTTACTCCAACAAGTAGGAACCGCTATCAATAACATGTGTACTAGCCTCCAAACAGTCACTAGTTCCACTATCCAACTAGAAATCCAACAATTACAAGCCTCAGTAACTGAAATCAGAAACAAATTAAACATGTAAAAATATGAATCAAAAACAACAAGAAAAAATCCAACTAATCGAAACTAAAATCAAAGAAATTAAATCAACCCTAACCCACTGAACCCAAGAAATAGAAAAGTATACCCTGACCCTCCAACAATTAACTAATCAATTAAATCAAATCAAAAAACAAGTAAATATCAAATAAAATTATGCCAATAACTACAGAAGACATTCTTTTTTTCGGAGGACTTTTAGGAGCTCCTTTTACCGGTGGACTAAGTTTATTAGGTTGTGCACCAAAATTATTTGGCGGCGGGGGAAACCAACAAACACAACAAGCCCCCGCCGAAGCCTTTAACTTGCTAAACAAATCCATTGAAGAATTAGCCAATATGCGAAAGGACTTAGAAGCAGCCCGTCAAAAAGAACTAGAAGAAAAGAAAAAATTAGAAAAGAATTTAGAAGAAGTAAGAGACAAAATAAATAACCCTAAACTTCGTGAACCACATGAAACCGAACAATCATTAAAGGATCAGGAAATATTTATGATAGCTGAATTGAGGAAGATAAATCAAAGAATAGATGAAAAAGACAACCAAATAAATACTGTAATAAGTCAGCAGACCAGCACAACTTCGACCGGAACAAGTCAAGCCAGCAATGCTATCAGCAGTGCCAATTGAAGTAATTTTGCTAAGGGTTTCCAACCTTCCTTTACTACTAAATTAATAATTGCTGCCGTGCTAATTGTGATTATTTATCTTATGGTTATAAAGGGGTAAATAAAACTAAAAAAGTAGAAAAATTATAAAATTGCTCAGATATCTATATATAAAATTAATTTATAACTATAATCCATTTAAATTAATTTCTTGTTATCATGGACAAATATCTACTTTATAAAAGGACATCTACCAACAGTAAATGCTCCGATTGTGGAAAATTAACTAGAAACATCGCTGAGAAAGAATGAGTAATTGATTACGCTCAAGGTTCTAACTACAAACCAGGAGTAGACACCAGCAAGGAAGTGCTTTGTATTAATTGTGGCAATTCAGTCAAGAAAGCAAAAAACTTCGAAAAACAGCAAAAAGAAAACCAAACTCAACGTCAACTAGTCAATGATTACTCAAATGAGTTCAAAAAATTAAAGCACGAACTTAATAATAAGGTGAAAACTACTGATTTAGGAATAAGTGATTTATGAAGAATTTGGAGTTTCAGAGATAAGATTAATGGACTGACTAATAATGAACTTAAAGAGGGTGTTAAAGAACTAGAAAGACTAATCAATGAGTATGCTTCACCGAAAACAAAAGATGATGCTAAGAAAAATGTTAATTATTCAAAGGAAAAACTTCTTAAACCGATAATCGATTCATGTCCCCATAAAAAAATTGTCCCTTGTGATAATGACCCAAAATTTTACTCTTGTGAATACTGTTGAGAACAAGAATCGCCTGAATTTTTAAAACTTTTAGAAAAACAACACGAAAATAATATCCACAATAACTGATTTAAAAATTATGGTCTTTCTTCCCTTGATATAAACGAATTTTCCTTGACTAAAGAATTTCAAATAGTGAGAAATGGATGATACGGAAATACAATCTTTTTTAGTCAAGAACAATTACGGGAAACCTATAATCAATTAGAAAATAAATTCAATGAATTTCTTAGTAAAAAGAATATCAATAATAACAATCAATACACATATCACATAGAGAGAGAGAGAGAGAGAGAGAGAGAGAGAGAGAGCAAATTCAATCAAATATGAACCAATTACAGTCTGAAATCACCCAATTAGAATCTAATCCTGCTAAAAACCAAGCCGAATTAGAATCTAAAAGAAAGAAATTAAAAGAGTTAGAAGAAAAAGAAAAGCAATTATTTAAATCTTTACCAATAACTACGCAAATCTCTAACTTAAAAAGAGAAATCAAAGATTTAGAAAATAAGTCCACTCGAACTAAGGCTGAAGAAGCTCTTTTAACTAAAAAAAAGAAACAGTTAGCCGAGTTATTAAAAAAACAACAAGATGCTAATACTAATAATAGTGCTAAATCTAGTAATAGGACTCGCCTTTACTGAGGAATTACAATAATTGGAGTATTTGTTTTGATTTTGATTCTTGTAAGAAAGAACAAGAAAGGAAAGATTTAAAAAATATGAAGTCAAATCTCCCATCTACTTGGGCTGGAAAAAAAATATCAGTTTTATTTTTCTTGATGTGACTGTCAACTAATGGAGTAGAATCAGGTCAAGGTTTTCATGATTGTCTCATTCATGATCGTTATAAAGGTTCATCTTTCTATGATTCACTACTAAACTTTCCTTTTGTTAGTGATAAAGATATAAATAATGGAAAGGTGCTAAGTCTTTGTTGTGATAATTCTCGGTGCTTCCTCGAATCATCGAAAATTTGTTTTTATCCTAGTCTTAGTTTTTATTGCAATAAAATTGCTCAAATGATATTTTGCGGCGGTGTAGAAGAGCCATGCGGAGGAATTATTAATGATACACTAATTACTGATTTCAATTCAATTGGTTCTTGCAAAATTGATTCTAATAATATGGAAATTTCCTTGACAAAAGCCGCTACTGTTTGTACACTTATCAATAATGACTACAGAATTTGCGACAAAGGTTGCATATTAAAAACCAATATTGACGAAAGGTATGCCTTTTGAACTTGTCCCTCAAATGTCAGTTACTCAGAATCAGAGGCATTAAGTTGCAATTGGGATAATGATGGCTGAACGTGTTATAACCGAACGGCTTTTGCTGACAATGCTATTTATAATGATGCCCACACAGGTTGTTACTTACAATGAAAAGCTCCTTTTCCTACTTTCAATGGTTCTTATGCCACTATTGATTCAACACCTTCCAATAGTTCTTACACCTATTATGGTTTAGCACCTGTTAATTATTTCCTTATGGGGGTATCAGTAGTAGGCATAGTAATCATTTCTTCGACTGGGGGAATAATTTGGGGCATTATTTACAAAAGAAAAATAAAAAAAAAAGATCTCAAGTTATTAAAAGAATTAATAGAATTAGCAACAGTGGATGAAGTTCTGGGGGATGAAATTCTGGGGAAGGAAGAGATAAATGAAGGGAAACTTCCTTTATTTTCTTCAGGTCTTTTTAAAACCTGGTTTAGTGACAATTGTGCAATAATTATTAGTAAAAAAAGTACATTGAAAGGCTATTGCTTGTGGATTGCTGTCTGCGAATCAACCTTTGAAAAAAATAAGACTGATGTTAAACTAATAAAGGCTGTAAAAAAAATATCAGGAGTTAGAGAAAATTGAAAAAAGATAGTGCGAGATCTAAAAAGTACATTAGAAAATAGTGACTACCCAGCTGCGGAAATACATAATAATGTTTATGCACCTAATTTACCAGTTCTTTCGCAAGATTATAAAAACATAGTAAAAAAAACAACAACTTTAACTCCTACCGATGATCCTAATAATTGAATCAAACCTTACGATATTATAAAAGTAAATAGAAAAGGTGGTCTTTATCAACATGCAGCAATTTATTTAGGTAATAAGAAAGTAGCACATATCTCAAAAGAAAAAAGAGAAAATTCTTTACAAGACTTTAGAGCACGAATAGATGATTGAGAAAATTTTTTAAAAAGTTCTGAGGAAGTAGAAATTCATCATCCTTTTATTCCTTTCAAAAGACCTGAATTAATTCAGAAGCATATTGAGATAGCAGTCAAATTCGGATATGGAAAAGGTAAATATAAATTATTTGGTAACAACTGCGAACACTTTGCTACTATGTGTGTTTATGGCTTAGGAATGTCAAGGCAAAAAATCAATACTATCAATGAGGTAACAAAAAAATCAGATTACTTATTACAAGCTATAAAAGAAAGTAACAAGTTTTTTGAAAAACTTCAAATTCAAGAGAGTCAGCCAAATCAAGCAGAAATGGATGAAAGCATTCAAAGCCAAGCAGATTGTATAGTTATTCATCCTCACTTCACTCCCAATCTAATTAAATCCTGAACTAACTATGGCTTCACTATTGAGCAGTGCCAAGACTGAATAAACACTCTTTCTTATATTGAACAAGGACAAGCTATCCAAGAACCTAAATACTATGCTTGGCTAAGAGATGTAGTAAAAATTACTCCTACTGAACTATTAAATGAATTAAGTAAAGAAGAATTGAGAGAACAATTCCAAGAATATCAACAAGAGCAAGTCCAAATCCAGGTTCAAGCCCAACCAGTCTCGACTAATGACTGGATCTCTCTTAATATTTTCTTTCAAAATTCAGAAATTAAAAACACTTGAATCCAACACTTCACCTACTCCGAACTAAAAGACTGATTTAGTGTAATTCCTGACTTAAACCCTGCTGATGATTGTGACTTCTTACTCTGATTAAGAGATATTAAAAACTTAACCTCAGAGCAAACCCTCAATGAAAGCAATTATGAACAATTAAGAAGTGAATACCAAGTATGTCAGCAAGAGCAGTTACAAATGCAGGTGGAAATTTCTCCTAAATAAAAAAAACATAAACCTCCCCTCTCTAATCAACCTAACTTTTAATCCAGACCAAATCCTCTCAACCCCCGATAATCCTCCGCCAATTTTAAAATCCCCTAAATTGTTCTTCACTAGCACTAGCAGGAATACTTCATTAATCTAATTTCTTTTAAAACTGCTTGGAGAAAAACCTCTGCCGAACCGCTTTCGAGTTTAGCAATTTGTTCATTTTTCTCTCTCATCTTCTTCTCATACCTCTCAATAACTACTTCTTGATTACTCTTAAAACTATCTAAATCACTTAATAGAGTAGTTATTTTCTCTTTAAGACCAGTTCAGACCTCAATTATCTCTGTTTTTTTTCTGAATTAGTCATAAATATAGATAGTTTTAGTAAATAGTTAACGCCCTTTCTAAATCCAATTAAAAAGAGAAGAACTAACTAGCACTGCTTGCTAACTAAAAAATATTAATTATATAAAAACATTAAAATTCAACTTAAAAAACTACTAATAAAATTTCTTTATAATAATTCTTTTAATCCTTATGAATAATAGTAATATCTTGATACAATAAACGAATTTGCTTTTAGCCGCAAAAATTCTAATATCGAACCCTTCACTAATCTCTTTGCGGACTCCCCCTCCTCCGGTAAATTAGCCAACTTCTCCCTCACTGATTTTGGCTCTTCCCTCCAAAAAGCCCATCTCTCTTTTGGGAATGTCTGCTTAGGTATCTATAAACAAGGTTCTCGTAAAAAACCGGCTCCACTTTTTCACGACCACCAAAAAGAAAAAGCAATCTACGACTTAGTCGCCAACCTCAAATCGAAAAGTCATTATTATGCTTCTTTAAGAAATTTCAAAAATAGCGTTATCATGAATTTTACCGCCGAGGATTTTGCCCGCGGTTTATACTTTTCCACTTGAACCTTTAACAATTTTCAAAAAGAGTTAAAATTTTCCTTTGCTTCTTGGACGGTTAAAGGTCAAAAATGCCCTTTTGCTAACTGTTCCCAACCTCACTTTTATCAAACTGTTCCGGTTTCCACTAGTTCCTTTTTAGCCGAAAAAAGAATTGCCAAAAAACGCTTAAACCGTGATATCGACGGGGTAAATGACTTATTTGCTTTGGCTATCTCCACTATCCAAAAAATCTGAAAACCGACTAATTTTAAATGGGTGGCCGTCCCTGAATTACACAAATGCCAAACTCCCTGCCACTGAAAAGGGAAAAAGCAAAAACGCTCCTCCTGAAAGCAACATAACGGAACGGCTTGCCGTTGCCAAATTAAGCATGAATGTCTCCGCAATTGACACCTTCACATGCTCTCGACTGATTTCTTACCCGCTAAATACGCCCACCAAAAGTGCGGTTTAGGTCAATACTCCGATACTGGTTCCCCTTCGGGTTGCTGAGACCATCGCGGCTATATCGCCCATGATATCTGACCTTATGGATTAGTTGACATTAAACGAGTATCCCACCTAAAAGTCCACGGCAAACCCATCCGCAGTGCCGAAGGGGTGGTTCTCTACCTAATTAAGTATTTAGCCAAATCCTTCCAAATGCGAGCCAATTCCGAATTAGCCGAAAAAGTGGGCTTATTACCGGGAATGGGTATCTATAAATTCTTCCGTGTTATCTATGGCTACGATGGCGAAAGAGTTTATATCGCCCAAAAAAGAAAAAAACCGTTTATCTCTTCCCAAGTCTTCATCAATAATGATTACGGCTTCACCGAAGAAGTCGAAAAAGAGTTCAGCGATTATTTTGAGGGCGACCAAAAAGATTTAAGACTAAAAAAGCAGGCTCGGCAAATCTTAAAAGCCCAAGAACCCCGACCAACTAATAACGGCAAAATCACCGACCTCTTAAAACTTTGTCTGCGTTATTCTTCCGGCAGTCAAGTCAAAAAAAATCAGTTCTGAAAACCTTGCGATACTTCCGAGGAAGGCACTTGACAAAAAGGCCAAGGCTGGAAAATCCAATGTCCGATAACCAAGGACCACCACACCGAACTAATTATCCGTTGAGAGTTTGAATTTAAGGGAAAAAGGGCTTATGCGGATTATCAAAACCATATTTTACCGGCTTTAGCCAAAATCAACCTCCCCACCTTTACTAAATTCCCCGATTACCAAGTCCAAGACCAAGACTATATCAAGTTCGCCAAAGCGGCTAAATTGCCCTGGAATAAAGCGATAAATGAATATGAACCCTTGGAAGAAATTGGCGAAAGTGCTGATAGTCCGGAATGACAAGCCACTATCCCCCCTGAACTACTTTATAACCATATCTATTTAAAAGAAATTCGCACCCAAATTTCGCCCGCTAATTACTCGGGGGGATTAACCACCGAGGAAGCGATTAAAAGATATGCCGATTATTAAGGGTTTTTTTGTTATTTTGGTTCCCTCCACAGGTGAAAAAGAAGTAGCCTAAGGTAAATAAAGAAAATAACTTATGATAATGAAAAACATTCTCAGGATGTTTCATCCGCAGGATTAATTTATCCGAGGTATGAGGTGGCGTTCCTTCCTTTCCCCCCCACTCGTTAAACGGGGATAAAAGGAACGAGGTGGTTCGTCTTACTCCCTTTCAATTCTAGATGCGAAAAATAGAAAGGCAAAACAAAAAATATGATTGCACAAGTTTGAGAAGCGGTTGGTCATGCGTGAGACTTAATGTTCCGAACGGGAGCTGCGGCCCAAGGTAATAATGCGGCGGTCCCGCCGGGAGTAGTTCCTCGGGTCTTTGGATTTATCCAAGCCCACCCGATTTTACTCCTCCCTTTCGGTTTTTACCTGGTATTTATGGGAATTAAGACGGTTCGCAAATTGATTACTGGCTTCTAAAAATAAAAAAAATAGGCTAGCAAAGTGTTATGGGAAATATTTGAAGTAAAATTAAAAAAAATTGAGAAATTATCAAAGCGATATTTTTTTGAGGAGCCGGATTAGGAATTTGTTTGTGAGTGATAATTAACATGTTAAAAAGAAAGTAAAAAAATGATTAGAATTTGTATCTACTGTGAAAAGGAAAAAGAAACCAAACAATTTTGAGTGCGTTGAAACCCCAATTTAGGAATGTGTTTTGGCTGTGTGGCCAAGCAGTTCCGTGATTATGAAGCGAAGCAGATTGTTGAAGCGGAAAAAAAATATTAAAAAAACATGAACCAATTAATTTATCGTTCGGGTTGTTGAGGTTGTTTGCGAGTTCGCGAAGACCCCTCGGAAAGTTATGTCTGTCCGAAATCTCAACAACATTGAACCGAATATCAAAAGCAAAATCAAGAATTTTAAAAGAATATGCAAATTTATGTAATTAAATACGAAAAAAACAATGAGGAATACAAAAAAATTGTCCTCAAAATTACCAATGAATTCACCAATGAAACCCACTGATATAGTGGTTTTTTACGGGAGGTCAAAAGTGAAAAAACTTGGGGCAAAAGTGGATGACTAGAACAAACTGCCACTATTTATAAAGATGAAAATAACCCTAAAAAATAAGATTTTACCACCGCCGATTGTCGAATTATGAACGGAATTTATCAAGTCTTCTTATCCTTAGCCGAAAAAATGAACGGAGCCAAAATTGAGGGACAATTTGCCAAGGATATCCTCTGGTTAATTGCCGCCCTATTTGGGTTTTGGTTATTAGTTTTAATTGCCTTAACTCCTTATTTAATAATTCGCTGAGCCTTTGGCAAAAAATAATATGAATTACTCAGATTTATTTAAAAATGGCTCGCTCAAATTTATTAAAGAGTTCGTGGGAAAAATCCTTTATGAGGGAATGGAAGTGCGAAAAACGGACGCTAGTAAAACCGCCGTTTATATCATCGCCTTATTAATCTTTTGCTTTATCCTCTACAAATTGGTGTGGTTAGTCTGAAAAACGATGCGATTTATAATTAGTTGTCTAGAATGGTAGAAAAAATAATAAAATGAGGCTTAATCATTGGTTTAGCCATTAGTTTAATCCAATTTCTTTTAATCTGGTGAAAGCAATATCAGTTTAAAAAGTTAGTCAAAGAACAAGTGAGTTTAGCGGTGGTGTTTGGTTCTTTGGGCCAGGGAAAAAGCCTCCTTTTTTCCTGGTTAGTTAATCGGTTAGATAATACTTATACTAATTTCTGACATAAGAAAAAAGGGAATAAAACGCTCTTAATGGATTATATGGATGTGCGGGGTAAGTATAAAATTCCCGAAGAACCGGCCTGTTATTTCGTGGATGAAGTCAATTTATACTTTCGCGGAGTTCAATACGCGGTAAATCAAAAAAAACATAGTGGAATTGAAGACTTTGCCGCTCTGGCTCGCCATTTCGATAAAAAAATATTCTTCTCGGT
>CAJVPS010002439.1:0-12344 GCA_910591765.1 Ambispora leptoticha | reverse complement strand
GTTAATTTAGATTGTTCTTTACTTAATATAAAAAAATTATAAAGATTAGTTAAAATTTGAATGACTTTTATTAGAAGTAATTATTAATTTTTATATTGGTGCATCAATCTTTTTGTACTGGTTCATATCTTATTTTATAAAATACTATAACATATAATCAATTGATACAAATAGAAAAAATTTGCATATAAAATCAAAAATATCTCAGATCAGATATGACTAGAATATCAAACTTTAATAGCAGAGATCTTTTAAAAAATAGAACCTGACAATATATCAATCAATTCTTAATAGACTAAAATAAAAAAGTTTAGAATACAATTAGCTAATAAATATTAAAAAAAATAAATATAGTCAGTAATAAAAATATATCAAAAATAATATATACTATATAAAAATAAATCTTTATATTCAATACAATAATTTACTTTCACACTCATATTAAAAATTAACAAGACAAATCATTAATCTTAGCATTATTTATTAATAAATATAATAACTCAAAGCCAATCTTTCTATCTCTATCATCAGACACTCACAAAACAGATTGATTACAAAAAGTAAAATAATTATGAAAATTATTAGTAATAAAAAAGATACTAGAAATAAAAAAGCATAAAGCAAAAATAATTATAGCTAATATCAAGAAAAATTAACAGTTATTCTATTATAATTCTGATACAATACTCCATAATTCACTAGAAAGAAACTACCAACAAATTTCCATTACTAAAATATATCAAAATAAATAATTCACAGATCATCTTATTAAAGTTAAAAAACTCATCAAATAATATTTTCACTAATAGATATATTACAAAAATATCATATACTTTCCTAATAACTAATAGTATAAATAATATAAACCTCAAGATTATATACCTGACTCAGCATTCTCTATCATCTGCAACTCAATATCTTCTAATAAATTTCTCAATACCCTCATAGTAACTCTCTCTTATAAAGCTTCAGGTTTGGATGATATATATAATATCCTATTTAAAAAATGTGATCTCATAATTCATAACACTCTCATTAACTTATTTAATAATTATATATAAAAAATAGATATATTAATAGAGTAAAAAAATATCACTATTACTCTCATTTTCAAACTATATGACTGAAAAGAAAATATAGACTTTATATGATCTATAATTCTCATTAATAATATCAGAAAAATTTTTTCTCATATTCTCACAAGCTATATTTTAATAATTTGTAAAAATTTTAATATCTTATAGAATTTTAATTTATTAGTTCTTTCTGATACTAGCATAACTATTCCTATTTACATACTTAACAGTCTGCTTAAAGACATATGATCTTATAAAAAAGAAATCTGGTATATTTTTCAAGATATAAAATAAGCTTATAACTCTGTCAACTAAATAATACTATCCAAAATACTTATATAAATAAAAATATATTCTCAATATATCAATTTTTTAAATAATATTTATAATATAATAAATTTAATTTTCTCTTACAGATTATTACTACATTACATACTATATTATATATAATACTGTATCACAAAAATCATTTTATAAAGTTATATGATATACTTAAGCTATTTTAATTATAGATAGTTTTCTTAGTAGAATTTCTCTTTTCTCTTGTTTTATTAATTTAGCTAGCATATTACTATATTTATATATTTTATTTATAATCATTTATTTCTTTATTTATTTATTAATAAGTATTTTCTGAAGATATTATCATATAAGTATTATCTATTATTAATTTATTTATTATATTATTAATTCTATGTAACATTAAATTATTATTTAAAGATACTATTTCTATTCTGTATTTTTAATAATAATAATAATAATAATAATAATATAATAAAGAATAAGTTTTAAACATAATAATCTTGTTTGTCTTGATTAATTTTCTGTATAAATTCTATTTTAATTAACATTATCATATATTTTGAATCTTCTGTATGAATTTTTCTGATATATTATATAACATAACTAAAAAGATTATAATTTTGATAGCAGCAAAAAAGATTAATATTATATATATATACATATATAGTAGTTAATATAAATATTCAGAATATTAATCTAGTATACAAAATATTATATAATATTACTAATTTTAAACTAATACATGTATAAAATTAGAATTATTTTATTTAATAATAAATATAATAATATAAATATTTTTATTATCAGTTTTTGTATCCATTAATAAAAAAATAAAAAAAAATATTATCTATTTCCAAGCATGAAGCATAAAGAATAGTGGTAAGTCAGCTTTAGGCAAATAATATCTGGAAATCTGCAAAAATTATGTAAATAACAGATTTTCCTAAATCTATAATATATGATATAATCAATTGAATTAAAAAATTATCAAGTATTATACCACTTTCAGATCTGGAAGATCTTTAATTCTCATAGTTAAGCAATATCACATCCTTGACTGGTTGATACAGATCAATAATATCATCACTATAGCTGAAATAACTGAAAGACTTAAATAAAAAGATTCTAACTTGAAAGTTTCTATTTGTATAATTTAACATATCTTAAAAAAAATCTTCAATTTGATGTTTGTCATCTATTACAGATTTCTCTTTTATAGTTCTATCATATTGTAACTCATCTTGAATAGATACAAAAATATATCTATCAAAATTGGTCTCACATAATTTTTTTTGATAAAACAACCCTCTAAATATTTAGAAATACTCAGCTAATAAGATATTATCATGGAACATCATGATCACATAAAAATATGATAAAGCATTCCTATAAGATTTATACTTGGAGTACTTTTAGTACACAAGGACCAATTATACTTGTCTTGTTCACTGAAAACTTCAATACTAAAAAATATCAAGAAATTCTTGAAATGAATCTTTTTTTCTATATTTTCATAGCAGATTATAGATTACATTTTCAATAGAATAACTCTTCAATTCACAATGTAGGCAAAATAATTAATCTTTTTTATTACCATAATATTCAAATTCTTGATTGGTCTTCTTATTTGCTAGATATTAATTCTATTAAGAATTTGTGAGTCATATTTAAGAAAAAGATAAAAAAGAAGATAAATTTATGATTAATCAAAAAAAAACTTTTAATAACAAAATTTTAAATGATAATACAAATGGAATGGATAGATTTAAGTAAAAATCTCTTTCTTCAATTAGCAAAAAGTATGAAAAATCATGTTTTGATGATAATTGAATGGGAGGAAAAAAAAATTGACTATTAAATTTTTGTAAATAGTTAGTAGTTATATTTGAGAATATGCATATAAAATTTTTGCATATGTTAATAATAAAAATAAAATATCTTACCTATCATAATAAATTCTAGATATTTATATCAATCACTATATATATATACTTACTAATAACTTCTTCTTTTTATATACTTTCTCACTTATACTTAACATACATACTCATATATATATATATACATATATTCATAATATCTGATTTTGATCTCTCAAGTAAATAATTTCAATAACTTCTTACTAATATTACTAGGCTTGTTCAACAATAATAATAACTTATTATTACTCTTAGTAATAATTATAGTACTGATAATAATAATTAATCAAATTATAATCCTCTTGTATCAAGAATTTCTCTTAAGATTTTAATATATAAAGGAGAACCTTATGAGAATATTAATATTTGAATATTATAAGTAACTAGAATATTATATGCACAAGAAATTATAGATGAATAAACTTGTATCCTATATATTAAAACTGGTCTTAAAGATGCCATTCTTCATTAGTATTTGAATAAAGTATGTGTTATTAGAGAAAACTCTGCTTTTGAAAATTAAAAATCTTTTCTTATTGAAGTTTATAAAGTATTCTAACTATCTAACTATTAATAATATCTTTATTATTAACTTTATCAACTTCATCAAATTAGTACTATACAAGAGTATGATATTAAATTTAGAAATATTATAGGACAAATTAAAGGAATAGGAGAATTAGATCAAGTTACATATTTTATCAATAATCTCAAATCTATAATAAAATTAGAAGTAGCATATCAAATACCAAAAACTTTTGATAATATCTGAAAACTTGTAATTTATTAGGATATAATTATATTTGGTATTGATTATTCTTTTGAAAATAGTAATCATAATTATAATTAAAAATACAAAAGAAATCAGAATTTCTCTTCTAATAATATATATAATAATATTAATTTCACATTCATAAAACTAGATTATACTAAAGATTCTTATTAATATAGTAATAATAGTAATAATAATAATAATAATAATAATAATAAACATGATAGAAATAATAATAATTATAATTATTATAACTATGACAAATCAGATCATTTTGCCAAGAATTATTATTCAAAAGAAAAAGCTAAAATTAATAATATTAAAGATAATAATAATAATATAATTATCACATAAAATAATAATATTAAATTTACTTATCTTGAGAATAATTGTGAGAAACTTCTAAAATTTAATAACTATATAAATAAAAAGTCTGCCTGGATTTTACTTGATAATGAAATATTACATAATTTTATTGATAAAGCATATGTTCAGAAAAATTAGCTATAAATATATAATATGAATTCAATTATTATAGAACTTATTGGTAATCATAAAAAAGAAGTTAACTTATTTGTAACAATCAATAAATTAAAATTAGATACTTATTATATATCTGATATTAACATATAAGTTCTTAATATTCAATATTATGATCTTATACTCAGTAAATCATGACTTTATTATATCAATTTCACTATTAACTAATATAATAATTTCATGATATTTAACTATGATAACAAAATAATCAAGATTAATATTAGTAAAGATAAACTTGTATCTAATTGCAACTTATTTTATATCTCTTGACAATAATTTGCTAAAATTTCACCTGACAATGAATTATTTGCTATCTGTGCTGTAATAAAAGAAATATATCAAGAAGTATCAACTTCTTATGAAACTATCCAACTAATTAAAGAATTTGCTAATATATTTTCTGCTTCATTACCTAATAAGTTACTATCAAAATATATTATAGATCATGCTATTGATTTAATACCTGGTTTTGAATCACTATCTCACTCTATATATTACTTATCTTATATTAAAATGAATAAACTAAAGAAATAACTATCTGACTTACTTAACAAAGATTTTATTCATTCAAGTCTTTTGCCATTTGAAATATTTGTACATAAAAAGAAAGAAACTCTTTAATTTTATATAGATTATTATACATCAAACAAAATTATAATTAAAAATCATTATTCTTTACCTTATATTGATAAATTAATAAATTACTTAGCTAGAGTATAATACTTTTCTAAATTAGATCTCTATTCTGAATATTATTAAATCAGAATCAAGAAAGAAGATATTCATAAAACTATATTTAGAACAAGATATGATTATTATGAATTTTTTGTACTTTTCTTTGATCTTACTAATACATTTATAACTTTCATAACTCTTATGAATAATATTTTTCATGATTATTTGGATAAATTTATTATTATTTATCTTGATGATATTCTTGTATTTAGTAATATTAAAAAAGAATATCTTAATTATCTTTATATTATTTTTTTTAAACTTTATAAATATAAATTATATATCAAATTAAAGAAATATTATAATTAATCACTTATTTATGTGGCACAGTAGACACAGCACAATATATGATACAGCCATAGTATGTGATATAGTAATCACTAATCATTACTAAATTAGATGAATAAGTAATTTTTATTAATTAATCTTATTTATAATTAATTTTATTTTTAATTTATATTATTACTTATATTTAGTCTTATTCAAATATTAATTTAGTTATGTGTATCACATCTAATTTATAGTTTTATTAAATTAATAATTTTCTAATTAATTATTATTAATTTTCTTTTATTTCTCACTTTAGCTTTGAATAACTTAATATTTTGCTAATTTAAAATTCTTTATTATCATGTATTTAATATTTCTTGTAATTATTCTTTTTAAATTTTACTTGTTCTTGATCAAATTAAGTAAAATATTATGTTAAAAGTAATTTGTAATTAGTATAGCAAGGAAAATATTATATATAGAGAGTTAAAAAGTGATCAAGAAGAATAATTAAGTTTGATAAAAAGAATTGACTACTGAGTTAAGAATAATTAATTAGTATTTTTCTTTAATAAAACATATATTTTATCATATATCTTATCTTATTTTCTTCTTGTTCTATTGAGAAAGTATTTTGATTAAAAGTAAATTCACGTATATTATCTTATTAAGATAATTATATTTTATTATAAGTAAAACACATATAAATTATCTTATTAAAAAGATAATTATATTTTGTCAGAAGTAAATCTCACATATATTATCTTATTGAAAAGATAATTAGTCATATAATCTCTTGAAGCTATAAAAGTAAATAATTACCATAAATATAATTACTATTATTATTTTAAAATAATTACATATATATAATTTTAAAATAGTAATAGTTTTTTTGATGCTCTCTCTATAGAGACAAAACTAAAAATAAGTTTATTAATCATAAAAAGTAATTCAAACTAGATCTAACAAAATTAATTAACTACAAAATAGAAAGATAACTTCAAAGATTAATCAATCTTTTTGATCTATCTCAATTACCTAGATAGCAAAAAAAAGAATTTATGTTAATTGATCTATAATTTATTTATCACTAATATATTAAGAGAAGAAGTATCAACAAGTAAATATCAAATACAATTTTGATTTTAAAAGTATTCAACTCACATTGTAATAGAGATTGTTAATATTATTCATAATTTATATGAGAAAATTACTACATTTAATTAATAAAAAACACACTATACTCAAAGATCAAGATCTAATACTTCAGTTAACACTTCAGTCAGAACTCCCACACCAGTCCCATTATCATCCACTTCAGCTTTAACTTCTAATATCTTTTTTACTAATCTTCTATACAGAAGAAGAGCTTCAGTTCAGTCAACAGAAGAAGAATTTTCAGAAGAAGAAGAAGTTCACTCACCTATTCTTTTAGATTCACCTTCACTACAACTCCAAAAAAATCAAGAAGAAGAAATGACAGATCAAGCTATACAAACTTTAGTTCAAGTACTCATATCTCTTGTACAAGTAATGCAAAATCAATAAAATAGATAAGTTGAGCTGATAACAGCATTACTCCTCTTTTACAGTAGTGAAATACATGAAGATCCTATAAATTGGATTGAAGAATTTACTTATACAATAAATGCAAATAACATAATAAATCAAAGAAAAGTAGAAATAATATCTGCCTATTTGAGAAAAATTATCTTAACTTGATATTAGCAAAGCAAACTTACAAATAATGATTGGTTTACCAGCTGAAATGATAATAATGATAATAATTCATTTTACCAAATCTTTGTTATCTAATTCAGAACTAATGCTCAAGTTCAGAACTAATACTCAAGTCTTGATATGATAATAACAGTTAAGACTGAGAATGCAAGAAATAAATAAAGATATAACTTCTTATGCTAAGGATATTCATATATTACTTTGAAAAATCAATCTAACATAAGTGTATTCTGTCACCTACTATGTTGAACAATTTGTAAAAGACTTGAAGCCAGAAGTTATCTTTTATGTAAATAAATCTAATCTAATTATTCTAGATGTAATGATCACAGAAGTAATTAGTACTAAATCTAGCTATAGACAGATCTGCCAGAATCTTTTTAACTTCATTTCACTCATGTCACAAAATCTTGACATCTCCTTTTCTATTCCAAGTCTAGCAAATAATATGAGTAAAATTATAGTTAATCTCACAAAACAAGTAAAAAAGTTATCAACTCAGAATAATTAAAATTCTAATAATCATTCCAACCAAGATAAAACTTACTATAATTGTGATAAAAATAGTTATATAGCTCATGATTGTAAATTATCAAAGAAAAATGCAAATAATAATAATAATATCTCAAATATCAAGTATTTTAAATATAATAAAATAGGATATTACGCTAATAGCTATACAGAAAGAAATATGAATACTAGACAGCTAGCCAATCTTGAAGCCAATATCACTCCAGTTTCAGATAATAATCTTTTACTACAACAATTATAACAACTCCTAAATAAATAGTTTATTATGCCTCCACCTTCTAATATCACTACTAATAATAGTAATACTCTGTATTTAAACTAGAGTTTATACCTGAAGAAGATCAGAGTACAAGTTAATCTCAAAAATCTTTAATAATATTTCTATAATAATTGCTAACTGAAACTATTAAGGAAAATAAAAATCTAGAAAAAAAGAATGAAAAAGTGATAGATATAATACATTATGAAGAAAAAGTAAAAGATCAACTTATCAGGATAATAATTAATAGTGGATTAGTCAGTAATGTCATGTCAGCCAGATTTCTAAAACAGATAGAAAGAAAGATTAATAAGCTCTTCAATATCAGGCTTATAGATATAAATGAAAAGTCTGAATGATCATTAGATGAAGTAGAAGAATTGAAAATAAGAATTAGAGATTTAAGCCAGCAGATAGATATCCTAGTCATGAAAAAGGCAGAATATGATTTGTTACTTGACAATCAATAGAAAAAGCAGTTTAAAGCTATTTTGAATTGAAATGAAGAACTCTTAAGTTTTGAAGTTGAAGAAGAGTTTATAATCATCTCAGTCACCTGTACTTAACAAAGATCAATTATAAAATTGATCAGTCTTGAAAGAGAACTTGAGAGTTCTGTTTTAGAGAATAATAATGATAAGTTTGAATATGAAGAAAAAGAACTAGTTGATCAGCTCCTATATAATATACAAAGAATAAAGTGAGCAGCTTATACTAAAAGTAAAAATACAAAAAAATCTTATAAGAATTAATAATGAAATCATTAAATTGGAAAAAAAAGAAAGAATTCATCAAGAAAGATTAGAGAACTATAATATCTATATTTATAATGGAAGAGAAAATAATTATATTCAATATAAGAAAGAATAAGATATATATAGACAGTTGGAAATACTATCTCAATCATTATTAAATATCACTTCAACTATGATCAAATCAAATTTGAATCCAGAATAATAATAATATCTTTATTAAGTTCTGAATTCATATAAAGATCTTTTTGATATAATTCAGTCTGATAGAACAAATATACTTCAATACAAAATATATTTGGAGAAAGAAAGATCTATCATTCTCCAGTCATATCATCAAAAATTAACTATAAAAAATGCCTTTTTAAAAGAAAAGATTCAAAAAATATTAGATAATAGAATAATATCTCCTTCTAACAGTTCTTGATCAATACTAATAGTAATAGTAAGAAAAAAGAATAGAAAATTTTGATTGTGTGTGAATTATAGAAAACTAAATAAAGTTATCAAGAAAAATCAATACTCTCTTTTACAAATTGATAAACTTCTAGACTCTTTCAAAAATGCTAAATACTTTATCACTATGAATTTTGTTAGTGAATTCTGACAAGTAGAAATACATTCAAGAGATAGAAAAAAAATAGTATTTATTACTAATGAAGGACTATATCATTTTAATATAATACTATTTGAACTTACAAATATTCTAGTAATCTTTCAAAAACTTATGAATAAAATATTTAAAAAATATATTAGAAAGTTTATAGTCATATACTTAGATGATATAACTATATATTCTGAAACTTGGAAAAAACATGTAGAACACATACAAAAGGCTCTGAAAAAACTTTGACAGGCAAATCTCAAACTCCAATTAGATAAATGTATCTTTGAAAAGAACCAATTATTCTTTCTAGATTATATAATAGAAAAAGATGAAATTCATCCTGATTCGGTCAAGATAGAAAAAATACAAGAATTTTCAGTATCTATCAATATTACATCATTAAGAGAATTTGTAGGACTTGTCCCTTATTATAGAAGATTTATCAAAGACTTTGCCAAGATAACAACCCCCTTACATAAACTATTCAAAAAGAATGAAAAGTTTAGATGGACAGAAAAATAACAAGTAGCTTTTAAGTCACTCAAGAAATACTTAACCTCACTATCAATTATTGCATATACAGATTTTACAAAGCTATTTACTCTTTTTACTAATACTTCTAAACTAGGATTAGATGTAGTACTAGCATAATATGATAGTAAAAAAAAGAAACACATGATTACCTATACCAGTAGAAGAATAAGTAAGGAAGAAAGCAAGTATACTGCAACAGAACTAGAATATCTTGAAGTTATTTGGGCAGTCAAGTTATTTAAATCTTATCTATTATCTGATATTCCATTTATACTTATCACTGATCACTTAGCACTCAAGTAACTAATCAACAAGCCAAATTCTTCTGAAAGACTTGCATGCTAGATAATGACTTTATGAGAATATAATTTCAAAGTTAAATATAAATCTAAAAGAATCCATTCAAATTTTAATCCACTTTCCAGAATATCATACATATTTACAAAAGAAAAAGATAAAACATAAATTTGGATAGCTATATAGAACTATATAACTATCTCAATATGCTAATAATACCTGATGAATTCTCAAAAGAAAAATGGAAATGACTATTAGTAGAATCAAAGAAATACTTTATATAAAATCACAAATTATATAAAAGAAATAAATAGAATGTTGATCATCTATTATTAATTATAAAGTTAATAGAAATAGAGTTAGTTCTTTATAATAATCATTTAGATATTACTTCTGAATACTTCAGAATTAAAATTACTTATAACTGAATAATGAGAAATTATTATTAGCTTCAGATATATAAAAATATTGATATATATATTAAAGTCTGTAATATATATCAATGAAAAAGATGACTATGCAAAAATAATAAGATAAAATCCATTCAAGTTAATACATCTTTTGAAAAGATTAGAATTGATTTGATAGGATCTCTTCTAGTAATCAGTAATAGAAATTATTATATTGTAGTTACTATTAATTATCTGATCAAATAGGCTAAAGCAAAATCAATTACTGATACTTCCACAAGTACAATCATCCTCTTTCTCTATAAAGATATAGTGATGAGATATGGATTTCCAAAAGAAATACTTAATGATAGAGAAATTATATTTGTCAATAAAATAATCAAAGAACTATTAGACAAATACCAAATCAAATACAGTTTTTTTGCACCTTACCATCCTCAAACTAATAAATTAGTTGAGAGATTAAACTAAACTTTGTGTACTTCATTATCAAAGTATGTTCAACTCTATAAGAAAGATTAGAACCATTATTTATCTTTAGTTCTATTCACCTACAGAATAATAAAGCAAAGTACAACTTCATTTGAATCTTTTCAATTAGTATATAATTAACAAGCAATCATACTATTGAACATTAAATTAAAAGACTTTGATAATCTTATCTTTGAAGAAGTTCTTGTTAAAAAAACATATGAATTGATTGACAAACTAAAAACTATATAAAAACTAGCTCTTAATAATACTCAAGAGGAATAATCAAAATAAAAAGAATGGTATAACAAGAAACAAAAGTTAATAGTTTTTTAAATAGAACAGAAAGTATTAATAAGATGAATAAAAACTTAACATTGATATCATGATAAATTTGATAAGAAATGGAAAGGATCATTCTATATTCATGAAGCATATAATAAAAGAGTATATAAACTTAGAAATAAAGATGAAAAAGTTTTGAAGAATTCATATAATAGTGATCACTTAAAATTATATATTGTTACTATTTTAAGATTATGCAAATATAATTATTTTAAAATAATAATAGTAACTGTGTTCATAGCAATTGTTTACTTTTATAACTTCAAAAGATTATATGACAGATTATTTTTTCAATAAGATGATGTATATAAGATTTATTTTTAATAAAAATACAATTATCTTTTTAATAAGATAATTTATACATGTTTTACTTATAATAAAAATATAATTATCTTTTTAATAAGATAATATATGTGAATTTACTTCTGATCAAAATGCTTTCTTAATAGAGCAAGAAGAAAATAAGATAAAATATAAGATAAAATATATGTGTTTATTAAAGAAAAATACTAATTAATTACTCTTTACTTAGTAGTAATTACTTCTACCAAACTTAATTATTCTTCTTGATCACTTTTTGACTCTCTATATATAATTTTTTTTTTGCTATGCTAATTACAAATTATTTTTAACATGATGTTTTACTTAATTTAATCAAGAACAAGTAAAATTTAAAAGAAATAATCACAAGAAATATTAAATACCATAAAGTCCCGATAATAAGCAACCCCCTACGTCATCATTTTTGAGGTCAATTTTTAGGGGGGTTGCTTATTTTCGAGC
>CAJVPS010002438.1:0-12348 GCA_910591765.1 Ambispora leptoticha | reverse complement strand
TATTTTGATTGAAAAGGTTCTTGATAGCTTTCCTACATGCAAAAGCTTGGATTTGGCATTTGTTACCTTATTAGAAAAGATTTAGTAAGCTTCCCTATGTGCAAAAGCTTTGTTTGGTATTTGTTATCTTTATTTTGATTTGGCATTGGTTGCCTTAGTTTTGTTTGCATTTGTTGCAATTGTTTAAGTATTTGTTGCTTAGTTTTTGATATCATCTCTTAGTTTAGTATTCGTGATCACAACTTTATTTTATAATTTCATTTTATTTTGTTTTTACCTTGTGTTAATATAATACTCATAAGTATTGGTACTAGGAAATCTTTAGAATAATAGTAATCCCCTTTATCTTTATAAATAATTTAGTCTTCGCCCTCAAAACTTATTATAAATTATATTTGTGGTAAAACCTATCTTCTAGAGTATAATTTGTAATAGCATATCAATAGAATATGTTTAATTATCTCTTAATCTAAGAATTTATCATCTAATAATCAAAATATTTCTTGAAATTAGAATAATCAAATAATAGTAATAATAATAATCAGCAAAATTAATATACTCAAAATACTAGTTAGTAATCTAATAACTCTTAAAGTTCAGATATTACTTCTCTTTTAGCTCAAATTCAGAATTTAATTATAGTTTTATAAGCATTTATTAATAATCCTTCAAGTAATTCATCTACTTAATCTAGTTTTTCTCTATTAGTAACTTATCATTATCTTACTAAAGAAAGAAAATATATGAGAATTATTAAAGAGAAGAAGAAAGCAAGAAAAATAATGAAGCTATTCAATCTTTATCAGAAGTTTCTGAAGAAGATAATACTAATTTAAAGAAAAAAAATAAAAAAAAGAAAGAATTTATCTTTTTATTCTTGTAAAGAAAGCAAAAAACTATAATATACTCAAAGATTTAGCATTTAATATTTGCTTAAAAAATTAAAACTATCTTAGCTTAATGTAAAATTAAGATTAGTAAGATTTTTGTAGATTTAATTATTAATACTAAAGTATTAGAATATATTATCAGTCATGAATTTCTTAAATAACTTGAAATGAAAATTTAATAAAAATTTAATATCTCTATATTTAATATTAATAACTATTCTAAATAATCACTTAAAGTAATTAATAATCTTCTAATTATTATTGATAAAATTATAATTCCAGCAGAAGTAAATATTATAAAAGCTCAAACTTATAGTCTTGTTATAGAAATAAACTAATTAAATAAAATTAATACTAAAATTAATCTCAAGAAAAATATTATAATCTTTAACTAAAATGAAAAAGAAGAAAGAGTGTTAATCAAATTTTATTTATAAATAATGAAATACTCAACTAGAAAATAATGATGATAACTCTAAAATATTCTTAAATGAAACTACTACTAATAAGTTCAAGATTAAAGATCAAGATTTAGAAGATTATAATTTTTTTGTTGAATATCTAATAAATCTTGAACTCAAATTTATATCTTAATCAAATAACTTGCTGATATAGATTTTAGAAAAGTTTCTTATTTAATATTGAATTCAATTTTTAAAATCAGAAATATCAAAATTCATGAAGAAGGAATATAAATCAAAAATAATATTCTTATCCAAAAAGAATATTTAAAATTAGAAGAAAAATTTTAATAAATTCATTATCAAAATTCTTAATGAATTTTTGATTAGAAAGAACCAGTTGCAGAATATTAATATTATTATAAATTACTAATTCTCAAATATGAATATTTATAATGCTTTGATAACTTATTTATTTAGATAAATATAAAAATAAATATATTAAATAATATTTTAACAATTTTATCTCAAAGTGAAACTAAAGATTAATAGATAAAAATGGAATATATCTGAGAATTAGAAAAGATATTCATTATAGAAGAAAGATTTTTTACTAAGAATAAAGCTTTAAAAAAATTAAAATTGGAAAGTAAAATAGTTAAATATTTATATTATAAATACTTTATAAATAGTTAAACTATTTCTAAAGCTTGAAATGGAAATAAAACTGATAAATAATATTATTCTGATTATTTTATTTAGTAATAGCTCAACTTATCTACTTATAACTATTGTGAGTTTCAGGATAAAGCAAGATACTTTCTTGAAGTAATTTAAAAATATAATAATATTAAATATTTTTATAACTATATTAAATAATATGTATATATATTTAATTATAATAATTAATAAAAAAATAATAAAACTATTAGAAAATTAAGAAGTAATGGTAATCTATTAAATATTTATTAATAATATAATGAAATTGAAAAAGCAATACTTGTCTGATATATTATTGATTATAATAAAGAAAAAGAAATATAATATATCAGTTATAATAAATCTGAGAAAGTATTAGCTCAAAAAATCTTTCTGGCTATTTATTAATAACTATTTCTTTTCTAAAAAAGATAACTTGCTTAACTAGAATATATTAATGTAAAACTTTATAATAATATTTAATTTCTTATAACTCTAATACTTATAATGATTATAAATAAGTTAAAGAACTATTAGAAGAAAAGTATTTAATATTAGAAAAGAAAAAGAAAGCTAAAGATAGTAACTATGACTCTATTAAAGAAATTCTAAATAAATATTATTTAATATCTAAAGAAATTGAAGACAAAATAGAAGAAAGAGAATTAGAACTTAAAGAATAATTAGCAAATTTGATAATTAAAATTTATAATAATGAAAATAAAGAAAAAATATCTGAATAAGTTTATGAATATAATGCAAATTTTGATCTTAAATATTATAGAAAAGAAGTAATTTTTGTTTAATCTTGTTAAACTATTATAATTGATCTTTATTTAGCAATTGAAATTATTATAGAAACTGTTCATTAATTAATTTTTAGCCAAGAAAGATATTAAAGTTAAAGAAGAAATTATTAATACTAGATATACTGGAAATATTAGAGTTCTTATACATAATAATTCAAATAAATTTTATAAAATTTAATCTAATAAATAAATTGCTTAGGCAGTCTTTCTATAACTTGTTCCTATTAAAGAAATGAATCTTATAAATATCAAAGAAGAGTTAGAAAAATTCTCTTATAGAATTCAAGAATTTGAACTAATTAAAAAAGATAAAATAAAAGTATACTTTCTAGATAAAGAAGAAATAAAAAAAGTAATTAAATAAAAAAATTAACTATTAGATAATAAGAGTATAATATTGGCTTATTTTTATAGAATAATTAATATATTAGAACTGGTGAAGTAAGAAAGAAGTAAGACTTGACATTATTTACTACTAAGTTTGATAAGTATGAGTTGAATATATAATAAGATTCTAAATTTTAAAGTATTATCTGTTTAAGCAATATGACTTTGCTCTATATACTTTTTGATAAAATTATTTTTTATATTATCTTTATGTAATTAGTTATATACTATTATATTTAGTAAGTTATTTGAGAAATATAACTTTATTTTTTTTAATATAGTACAATATTTGATATATACTAGTTATAATATAATAATATTATAAAAAGAAATATCTGTATTAGAGGAGTTTGAAATATTTCTTTGAATTATATCTAAGAGAGTAAAGCTAATTGATATTTTGACTATTAGGAAAAAAATACTTATGATGAGATTTTTTTTAGAAGTGAAATATTCTAGAGTTAATATAGATAGAACTGAGTATAAAAGTTATCTTTATTTTTGTAAGTCTCATAAATAAATTTGAATAATTTAGTCAAGTAGATTAGAGTTATTAATATAAAATATGAATTTACTAATTTTATATCATAATTATAATTTTCAAAGATTAGTTAAGTTAAAGTAATATTTATAGTAGAGAAATATATTTAATATAATTTAAATAATATTAACTTTGACTTTAAGAAGTTTTTTAGAATAATATATAATAAATAAGCAAAATATTTTAGAGAGTATAATTAGTTGTAATTTATATTCTATAGCTAAAAAAAGAATATTACAGTGAATTCTCTCTAATATTCATTTTATTAGACTGATCAATTTTATTAATATATGCAGAAATGGATATTATAAAGGAATTAGAATTTTAAATAATGACATCATACAGTAATATTCAAAAGTATTACATTACTGAAACAAAAAAAAAGTCAATTTTTAGTAATATAAATATCACAGATATATGAAATTCAGCATATATATAGTTAAAAGTCTAAATAAACTGCTCACATTGTTTAAATAATAAATGTAATACTACTTAATTTATTTGATCTTCATTTGTATCAAACTAGTGATACATTTCTTTTGATTATTCTCCTCTCAAAAATAAAATATGTAAGTATATTAAAAAAATATAACAAAATAATATACATACTCTATATATAAAATATATCCAAGAATATATTCTTTTATCTTATACTATTTAAATTATCATGATACATATCCCTATTGAAAAAAAATTATGAATTTATTCCTCTTGTTTTATTGCAAATTGCAAAAATATTTTTCAATTCACCATCATAAGAATAAAGCAAAAAAAAGATACTTATGATATCTTTAAAGATTTATCAAAACTAGATCATCCTAGAATTTTTACTGGTTATGATGAATGAAATATTATATATCTAATTTTGAATAATGATTGTTTCACTATAATTTTCATTTAAAAAAAACTGATATTTACAGATAAAATTGAAGTTAGTACAAGTATAATAAAGTAAACTTTATATCACAATAGTCTTTCTTTACAAATTAAGCAAAAGAAACTATATCTTAAGAAAATATATTAGATCTAATATTTGAATTTCACAAAAAAATATTAATATTAAATAACTGATAATTAGAGTAAAGTTATTTGATCTAATAAATCAAAATTTATAATTTTTAATTTGAATTAATATAAATACTACTAGAAATAATAATGAATTATTAAAAGAACATCATGTAAAATCTATGATAAAATTTGAAAGCAGAAATATAATGATTTGAGATTGCTTTTTATCCTTTGGCATTAATAATATTATGCATATTTTTGATCATATAGATAAGAAATTATATCACAAAATTTTAAATAATAATCTTTTAGAAATAATTAGATAATATAATATTAATAAGAATAATATTATCTTTTAATAAGATAATGATCCAAAATATATAACAAAGTTTACTTATAAATGATTTGATAATAATGATATTTATATATAGTAGCTTACTTAAGAAATGAAATACAGAAAAAAAATTGATAAGATATGAATATCTTACTATTGAAGAATTACATAAAAATAAAAGTAAGTGAATTATATTTATAATTATTAATATTAACAATATTTTTTTGTAGAAGTTATATAAATAAAAATTAACTAACTTTTTTGAAATTTTTTAGTATTCCATATAAATTATCCAATTTTGAGAACAAGATTCAAAGAAAAAATTCTTTTTATTGAACTATTATCAAGCTAAAAAAAATACTACCTAATGAACTATAATATTATATTATTATTTTGTATAACTACTTTTTGTCTTTAGAATATCATTCACCCTTTTTGATATTGAAAAAACTAATCATTTACAGAAGTCTGCTTTGATGATATTCCACATAATCTGAAGCTTTATTTACAAATTATCTTTACTTAAAAATGGATCAGAAAGTTGTCACAATCACTGATTAATCTTATTTCAAAGATTTTTAATGGAGTTTAGATTAGAAGATTGAGCTGGCTAATCAAGTATTATCTTGCTAGTAAAAGATTTCTTCTTTACTCAGCTCTTTTGCCAATAGTAAATCTAATAAATTCTTATTTAAAATATCAATGTAAATATCAATATTTATTTTTATGTTAATTTTTTTGAGTTACCTTATCCCTTTAGTATTTATACATTTCCAAATTATTATAATACCATCATTAAACTTTATTATAGAGATAATTTAATATTAATTTAGTTACTTATTGACTTTTACCTAATAGTACTTATAATTATCTGATCCAAAAAGCTGGAACTTATTTTTATTAGACTAGAGAACCAATCTTTAATTATCAATCATAAAATCTCAGTATTTTTTTAGCTAAGCAAGCTATCATTTTTGATATATCTTTTTGAGTATTGACTTTTTATATTTAGTTTTTGAGAATATATCATTTTTCTAGAATATTTATTATACATTTTTTATAAAAATATCAATCTCAAGATCAGATTTAAGTTTGATTTTAATCTTTATAATAGTAGAAGACTATTCAGTCATTAATAATTAGATAGTATATTTTTTATAATGATCAATTAGAAGACGTGAATAATTAGTTTTTTCTAAATTATTAAAAGTTTCAGTTTTTTTCTTTTTTCTGTAAATTTATAGAACTAATACAAGATTTACTTGCTTTAAAGTAGTAATTTCCCATATCAAATAATTTTCTTCTTATAATATAAATATTTGTAAGCATTTTTCTTGAGAGATTCAAGATATTTTTCAAATAAAATATGATTAGAATTGTTATTTAGAATGGTTAAAAAGTATTTTTACAAAAATTAAAGCAATAAAAAAAGTATTTATACTTATCTTTGCTATTTCTAATTACTTATACAAGTTAGTTATATTATATAAAATGCTAAAAAAATTTAAAAAAAATTATTAATATATAAAAAAAATGATAGATGAAAATAAAATTTGCATTAGTTAATATATATTATTTTAACAAATATAATTCAATTACTTTTATTTCTATATAATTCTTTAATGACAAGATATTCATATCTCACTAATTTTTTTTCAGTATTTCATTTCTTAAATAAGCTACTATACTTGATTGACCTGCCCAATCATCTAGCCTCAATCCAATTAAGAATTTCTGAAATAAAATATATTGGTATTTGAGAAAATTATCTATTATAATTCATACTCAAGATCAATTCTGAAACATAATACAAAAAGTCTGGATTAAAATGAATAATGTATTTTTAATGAATCTAATTGAAAGTATAGAGAAGTATATTCAAGATATAATTAATGTAAAGGATGAATACACTAGGTAATAAGGAATATTTAGTTAAAATTTGGTGAATTTTTATTGCATTTTTGTAATCAAAATGAACAAAAAAAAATAAATCACTTAATTTGATATAATATAATAATTCTTTTATATTTGGTAACTAAAATAAGTCTATTTATATATTATTTAATATTATGTATAAAATATTATTGCATCACAAAATTTATCTTTCAAGTGATGCATTACTTTTAAGTACCATTATATATAATGATATTATATATGATACTTATATCTCAAAATAAATTTTAAACTTTATTTATAATAAATTTCTCTTCTAATAAACTAAATCAATCTCTTATGAATTGTGAATGAAAAAATCAGTTAACTTTTTTTGTTATCTTATCTTGTATATATTTGATTAAATATATTGCAAAAGACTTTACAATCTTGGAATATCTTACTTTTTTATAAATTTGATAAGATCTTGCTATTTTATATATTACAGAAGTAATTTATATTATTTCAATACTGTAAAGTGCAAAATTTTTTTAATTTCAATATCACTATCTTCATTATAACTATCAAAATTAGATATATAGAGTATCTCTTCTATAATTTCTTCTTTGTCAATAATAACCTCTTCTATCTTGATAGTATTATTCAAATGAATATAATTGTTAGCCATCATTAATTGCATATTATTAGTAGAAAAGTCAGAAATTAGTTGTTTAATATCAGTTATTAATTCTGAATTCTCATTATATTTCTGTATATCTTGATTTTGCCAATTTCACTTGGTTAATGGTATTATTTTGGTTTTTTACTAGCAATTGATAATAGTTTAAGAGGTTATATTTCTCTAAGCTTCTAAATAAAGATTAATTGCTTCTTTTATATTAAGATAAGATATTTCTTTTTTAAAATTGATAGCTTCCAATATTATTTAAAGATACAATTTTTGATAGTAAGTTTTAAAAGAATTAATTATTCTAGTATTACATAACAATAAATAAGAGATAATATTTGATGGCAAAAAATATATTTTTATATAATCTAATTCTTTATTAATTATATGAGAACTGGTATTATTGATCAAGACTAGAATTTTTTTATACTTGAGATGATTGATATAGTTTAGTAATTTTATCTAATAATTAAAAATAACACCTGTTATTCATATCTTTTTATTCATTTTATATTTAGTATCAAGATTTTTCTTTTAAATATTTTTGAAATATTGAGAATTTGCTAACTTTTCAATAATTAATGATTTAGTTTATCTATACCAGCTGTATTTATATAATGTAATATAGTAATCTGCTCCTTATCCTTCTTTTTCTCTTTTACTAGCTTGATTATAAGTATTAGATTAGATATTATTCAGAAAAAAAGACCAGTTTCATAGTATTATAGATATTCTTTAACTAATATTGTAAAAGTAGTTTAATTAATTACTATCTTTATTCAGAAAGATCTTTAACTAGCATACTTTCTGATTCTCTGTGAATTTTAAAATGATAAATGTTATGTTATTTTTTGAATCTATCAATCCAATCTTGATTTGTCTTAAACTCATTCTTGAAAATATTTAGAAATTTAACAAATTTTTTTACTTATAATTATAAGAGTTTATCAGTTAATACAGTATTTTGAGAAAAAATCTAATATATTCAGATACTTAAAGTATCTTTCAAGTTTATAAACTTTACTAGTCTGTTAGTTTTTATTTTTGCTTTATAACTTATAAATTCTTTAGATAACCACTTATTCTTTGCTTTCAAAATCTTTGTAACTATACTTTTATCACAATTATATTCTTCTACTAATTTAGTAATACTTAGAGATGTATTATTTTACTTTTATTGATATATTTCTTGCTTTGACTTTATAGTAAGTATTCTAATTTCTTATTTATAATTATTATTTAGTATGAATTTTTAAGTGCGTAAATTTTATATAATATGATATTTAAATAATTTAGATTCTACTAAACAGTAATTTATTTATTATATACAAAAAATATATAAATTGTCAATCTTATATTCAATTTTTTCTTCTTGTTTTTCACTTTTAGTATATATCTATACTTTAATATAATAGAATATAAATCATAGTATAAAGAGATATTATATAATAAATACATAATATTGTAAATCAGAATTTTAAATTTTAAAATACTAATTTATATTGATATTGATATTAGCAAGATATATTAATTAGGAATAAAATCTGATATGTGTTGATAAGGATATTAATAAAATATAATATCTCTAATTAATATATATGGAATAATTTATATATAAGAAAATCTGTTCTATAACTGCTATTACTAATAGAAAAAGATAGATATTAATGGGATGAATATTAAAGAGGATTTACTATATTAATAAAATAAATTATTTATTAGTAATTAAGTTTTTTCTGGATGAGAGTAAGTAATATATTTTAAATATTTTGCTTGATAACTTGCTATTGTTTTGTGAATTTACTATCTCTACTTATTCAGAGTTCAAGATATTTTGTGCTTTTTGATAATTATAAGATTTTTATAAGTGTATATTTATAACTGAGATAAAGTGATATTAATAGAGAGTTTGGATCTGAATTGATACAAAAAGATTTAGTTTTAGATACAGTATATTAATGTTAATATTATATATTTTATAAAATTGGTTGACAGAGTTAAGAATATTTTATTGATTACTAGATAAATATACTAGTCATATAGTATTATTAATATAAGTTCTGTAATTAATTGATTAAAAGATGATAAGCCTATTATAGAAATGAAATGATAATATTTATAATAAGATTATATAGTTATCTTATTAGTGATAAGTATTGAGATAACAAAACAAAGAATCATAAAAAATATATTAGAAAATGAAAATATAAATTTCTTCTTGATTAAGATTGTCTAATACTGAATATTGATCTGTATTACTATATATAGTTTGATATAAAAATATTTATATCTCACAATATTCTTAATAAAATTAATTTCTATATATAAATTTTTTTTAAAAAAAAATAAAAAATGAATAGATATTTAGATTTATTATATTATAAAAATTTTATTAAAATTTATCATTATTATCAAGATTATTATCATTATTTATTTTTTCATTTAATAAAATTATATTATTATCTAATTTTTTGTATTCTTTAGCTCTTGTAAGTGCTTTTTTTCATAATTCTACTATTACTTTTGATATTATTTTTTTTTAAAAGAATTATTTGATTAGTCAAATCTTTCATATTCAAAAAATTATGAAATTAAAGAAATTTATATTACTATAATAATATTTGATCCCTCTAAGTAAGATTGAGCTCTAGTAAGACTATTAAATTCTTTTCAAAATTTCTTTGATTTCTTTAATTTCTTATATATACCAGATTATTATAGGTAATTCATTAGAAGTTATATGCTTTTTCAAGTCCATATTTTTTTAATAGCTAATAAATTTATTTTCCAAGAAGAAAGTATCTTCTAAACTAAGTAACTTCTTTTGATTATGCTATTTCTCTTTATAGTTTCATTAATTTTTGAGAGTATTATCTAGATATTTCTTTTAATAATTATCCAAAGTAATAATATCTAATGAATTACAATTTATCAGATTAATTATCATGATTTTCAAATAAATTATTAAACATAGTTTGAACTCTTGTCTTACAGCTTTGCTCAAATCAAAATTGATAAGTAATATTTGCTGTAATTGCTATTCTTGAAATTTCTGTATTGATTATATCCACAAATTATTTTACTCTGATACTACTCTATAGATTACTTATTAAAATTGAAGCTTCTTCTATTATTAGTTCTAGTTCTTGAGATATTTCCAAGATCATACTGGTATTAAGTTATCTTCCAGTAACAAGATCATATATTACTTTTTGATTACTATATTCAAGTATTAATTGATCTTCTTGAATTTGTAAAGTTCCACTAAATTCATTATCTTTCAACTGTTGGTGAAGGATCAAAATATTTTGAATAAAATTGAAGTTACTAAAAAGAGTATTCATCTTTAAAGAGTTAAATACTAATAAGAAATTAAGCTATTTAATAAGAGTGTTAAAATAATTAAAAGTGATAAAAAAAATTAAAGAAAATATCAAAGTAAAAGTTCTATATTTATAAAACAAAATTTTTAATAAGTGATCAGTATATATGCATATATGTACTACTAAATAAGATTTATGTAAATTAAGGGATAAATAAATAAATATCATGAGATTAAAAATCTATTCTTCATTTTCTTCTTCAATTATTGATATTTCCATATGTTCAATAATTATTCTTGACTCAAAGTATTCTTCTCTACTATAATAAGACTTCAGTTGAGTATCATTAAAAGTTTTATGTAATAGTTAGTTATGTTGGTTTTGCAATTTGTAAGCTTCATTACCAAGAGTTTTATGAATGTAAAACCATTCTATACTCCATTGTGACTGAAATTTATTTCCATAAGTAACATGTTGTTTCATATTGTATACTAGAACTTTATCACTAATTTCCAATTATGTGATTCTTTATAATTTTAAGTCATGTCTTTCTTTTATTTGTTATTACTATCTCTTGATTTAATTTTGTATTATATTGATATCATTTGATAGATGATAGATTAATGAAAATATTCAATTTAATATTTCATCTTCTTCATTTTTATTTTCTGCTATTGGTGATGGATATTTCAAATTGATTGATAATTAAGCATTTTTTCTATAGATTAAGAAGAAAGGTTCATGCTTGGTGATATTATTTTGAAGTGTTCTATATGCAAATAATACTGATAGTATATATATATCTCATTGCTTATTTAATATAATACAATATTTCTGAAGTATTTCACATAAAGTTCTGTTAAATCATTCTATTATTCTATTAGTCTGTGGGTGATAGGGTGATGAAAACTTGTGTTTAATTTCAAATCGAATAGTAAGTTCTTCAATTACTTGAGCTGTGAATTCAGTTTCTTGATCAGACTGTAATTTTTTAGGACATGCATGTCTATAAATTATTTCTTCAAAAATAAATTTGGTGATTGTGCTGGCCTCTTTGTTTAGAATTGCTTTTGTTTCAGGTCATTTTGTAAGTAAATCTATTATTACAGCAATATATCGATTTTTTTTCTTGATTACTTTGCAAGAGTCAATAAAATTAATTATAATTCTATCAAAAGGCTGTCCAACTTTAATAAGATGTAGAGGTTATTTTGTTATTTGTCCACCAGTTCTTTGACAAGTTTTACAAGATCTAACAAAGTTTTTTATATCTGTTCTCATTCCATTTCACTAATATCTAATAGCTATTCATTGATAAATTCCATCAAATCCAAAGTGTCCAGCAAGTAAATCTGAATGTATGCTAGTCATTACTGCTTCAATTTCATTTTCTTTC
>CAJVPS010002437.1:0-12349 GCA_910591765.1 Ambispora leptoticha | reverse complement strand
CCAGAGTGAAAATGATCTTCTTAAAAATGTAATACAAAGCTAATCTGTTATACAGATAGTGCAAAATAAAGATCTAAGCTAAAAGAGATCTAAAGGAAGATAATCCAATCAAAATTGTTACAAATAGATGAAGACCAAGAGCTAGTTGATGGTCAGATTATATTCACTTCTAACATTTTTTGAATTTCTTCTGATATAAATTATTAATCTGAAAAAGTTATTCTATAAGAATATTATTCAATAAGCAATTCATTTCTAGTATGAATTTTATATTGAATTATATTACTTCAGCCAAATTAATGCAATTCAGTTACAAAAATATCAGTATTATCTTCTAGCAGTTGGATAAGGAGATGTTCTTGTTCAGTTATTAATTTTTATTTTTCAACTACTTTTTCTTCTTGTTCTTATTTCATGAAATAAGTATAGGCTTCTTGATGATCAGTGAATCTAAATCTAGCTATTCTCTAACTAGATTATCCTAGTTCTTCTCTAATAGAAACTAATATAAGTTGTTTAACAGAAACAAGTTATAAGAATACTAATTAAGCAATTTTCTGATCTAGTTCAATAATATAATCATCTTCTGAATCATTTTGAATTATAATACTGATATTTTCAGTATAATCAAAATTAATAGTTCTATTTTTAATATTAATTCCTTATTTAGTAAGTGAGGACTGGAATATTACTTGACATATAACTTCTTTAGGTATTTCTATTATAATGTAAATATCTACTAGTACAACTTGATATGATGGGATTCTGATTACTTCTTGTCCAATATAATAGACATCATATCCAGTATCAGTAGAGTATGCTCTTTCTGGTAATTTTTCTTTATCTTGATCATTATAAACTTTAATTGCATAATATTTATCATTTTATATAGTTGAAAATTTTTTTAAATATTCATTAAATTATTAGGTGAGTTCATTAAGTATTTGGTAAATGATATCAAATCTTTCTTGAATTTCAGTTAATTTGAGTTAAGAAGATTAAGTTGAAATAAGAATAAAGCTAATTTTTTTAATAATCTCATTAGTTACTAGTTTTTCTGGAATTGATTTCAAAGTTATAGGATATTTTTCTTTATTAATTTTAGTTGAAGGTTCAAATTGTATATAATTATTATATTTATCATTATCACAAGAAATTAGATATTCTTTACAGAGTTTTACATTAATATAATTCAAGTAAGCAAGCTATTATCTTTAATTAGGACTGAGTTATTAATAAATATATTGGAATATTTCTGTGACAGAGACTTCTACAGAACTCTCATATATAATTTTATAAACAAAATCATCTTTAAACATAAAGTGAGATAAAATTGCTTTGCCAATTTTATCATATTCTTCATATACTTCTAATAGTATTCCTTGTTTTCTGAACTTATTGATTGTTCTAGTATTCTTTCTCTATCCTTCATGATTAAACTAATAGATATATTGATGTTTATATGTACAAAAGTACTTTTTCTCATAGCTTCCAGTAATATACATTTCTCTAAGTTCATTTTGATCTCTATATTGTGAGCAAGCAGGAAGATTTAATTATTTTTCTCTAATACAGTTATCACATGCAGTTGTTTTTTCTCTATTTATCTTAAAATATATTTCAGTATAATAGTGATCAATATATTTTTCACATTCTTTATACCTTTCAATCTGAGAATTAGAATGAATTCATTGTAAAGTGAGTTAATATGAGTTAAAACTTCTTTTTACTCTTTTAGTAATAAAGAGTTCTTGTTCAACTTCATCAGTCCAGTCTTGATTTGATTTTAATTTAGTATGAAAGAATTTATAAATTTTCATAGTGCTCTAATTAGCAAGTTCATTATAATATCAATTACATTTGTGATTGGAGGTGAAAAGATTTCTATAATACTAACATTTACTATTAGATTCTCTCCAATCAAATAACTATCAGTTGTTTTAATTATAATCTTGCAAAATTTTTTTATTCAGCTAGTTGTAATCTTCTCAGATATATTTCTTCTATTTGATTTTGATTTTTTCTTGGTAAGCTTGTACTTTATAACTTCTTTTGATACTTTGAATAATTTGAGAAGAGATATTTTCAAAGTTAACATTTCTCAAGTTTTGGTTAGAAGTTTCAACAGGAGTCCAGACTTCATTTATAATAATTTTAATACTATCATTATCTGTATCTTTATGTTATCTAGATGTTACAATATTCTAATTATTATATTATTACATGAGAAATATTTTCTTTTCCAAGTACTATTTTTCAAATTCACTTTCAGAATCTTCTTTAGATTCATCTTTTTCAGAACTTGTTTCATCAAAAATTGATTCTCCTCTATTATCATGAATAAATTTAATTAGTACTTTTACTTTCTGATCATTATATTTAAAGATTAATAATCCTTTTTTGATGTCAATATTTGCTTTGATCTTGTTTAAAAAGTTCATTCTAATAATAACTGAATAAGTTTTTACTTTAGTAATATTTACTTCAGTGAGAATTATAATTCTATCAATGTTCAACAATAGATTATCAATAGCTTCAAGAGACTATTTAGATACTTCATTTATATCAGACATAGAGATATTTGAACTTTGTTAAATTTTTAATCCTAGATCTTTGATAAAATTATGAGTAACAATACATCCAGAGATATTAATATTAATAATTAAATTAATAATATTCTTTCTAACTTTTGTTTCACACCAGATAGATGTAGTTTTGAGTTTTTGTCCAAGTAATACTTTTTTTTTTCTTTTGGATTTGAGTATAGTAGCTTGGTATATTTCTTTTGATAACTGAGTTCTTTGAAATGATAATGTCTGAATAAGTTAAGTAATAGTAATATTTGCTTTTTATTGGACCAAATCTTCTAAAATATCATAGGATTCAGTCATGATAGCAAGTACAGATAATATAATTTTGCTTTTCTTTTTGCAAATAATTTTTTTGATGAGTTCTTTTTCAACTCTCTTGGATAATCCAGCATTATTCATATCTTGATCAAGAATAATTTCAGAAATTTTCTCTTATTCGTCTTCTTCATTATTATTTGATTCTTCATTTTCATCAATCACTTCTTTACAGGATCAATCTACAGGTCTGATTCTATAAGAAATAGTACTTGAATTTCTAGTCTTTCTTTTAGCAGTCAAGTATTCATATATACCAAGTAGCAAATTTTATATTAACAGGTTTGACAGTTAATATTTGAATACTATTAGTAAGAGCTTGAATTTGAGCTAATAATATATTTTGACTATCATTAGTATTTTAATTGTTATTAGCATTTGTCTATTTTGGTGGTATATTATTTTATTGCTGATTATTTTTATTTGGTCTTGGATAATTATTTCCAAAGTTATTTTGGTTATTTCTATATAATTATAACTAAGAACAGTTAGAATGAATATGATCTGGCTTACCACAATTATAATAGATTGAAGCTGATTTAGAATTTTAATTATTAAACTGATAATTTGAGTTATTTCTGTTATAATTTGATCCTTTATTGGTTTTAATACTTTCTATTCATTAATTGAGATCTTGTAGAGCTATCAAAATAGCATTCAATTTTGAATTATCCTAAACTTGAAATTGGTAATATTCACAGATTAGCATATTTGTATTAGTCTTCTCTACATTCTTTGCAACTTGAACTATTTTTAGAAAAGTTCTATTGGCAAAGATTTATATCCATTTTCAGATCTCTGGTTTGAGTCCTCTTCTGTAAAGTCAGATCTTATATTCTTTCAGATATTCATTATCTAAATCTATTTTATGAAATAGATTGATAAATTTATTTGTGTATTCTTCTACAATACCAGTCTGTTATAGGATTTCAATTTTATCTTGCTATTGGTTAATTCTTTCTCTTGTTCTAAAATGAACAGCAAATTAATGACAGAAGCTATAATCTTGATCATTGTTAGCATTTTATACTGTCAGTCTAGTAGCATTATCTTAATTTCTTTCATCATATCACAAGATAATAGCATCTTCTAGATATTCTCTTATAAGTTGTATTTTTCTGATAGTGGTAATTCTATTTGCTTAAATAGCAATATTAAATTCTTTGAGTCATTCAGTTGGATCTTGATTATTTTCTTAGTATTTCCTAATGAAGATTATAATTTTCTCAGTTGGCTGGTTTTTTTGCTTAGCTATTCTTTGGATTAAAGCTTCAAGAGCTGCAATAAGTCTATCTAAATCTTGATTATTATTTTGTATTATTATGTTTTGATCTGATTCTTCTTCTGTTTCAAAATTATTTTTAGTTGAGATTGAATATAGACTATTATTTTCTTCTGATTTACTGATTAATACTATTTGTAAAGATGATATTGATAATTCTTCTGAGTTTTTGGTTTTGGAATAATATCCATCAATATTATTGGTATTGGAAGAGATTCTTGATTATGATTATAAAGTAAAGTCTTGTTGTATGAATTGTTAGAACAAGTATTCAATTAATTCAAGTTGTTCTTTTTTGATATTAACTTAGTTAAATAAAAGTGTATTTAATAATTGTATGATTCTTTATCTTAGTCGTATATGATGTACTTTACCAAAATTGAGTTGGATAATCTCTTGGAATAATAAACAAATAATTTGATTTAATGATACTGTATCAATATTCTCAAAAATTAAATGAAATGTTCAAAATTGAAGAGAAAATTCTTATTGAAGAGGATGATAATAGGAGCAAAAGTATTGAAGGAGTATTATAAGGGTATAATTAGGGTTCTGGTATATATTAAGATGATAATTAATAGGCAGTCCAACAAAAAAATAATAATTGATTATGAAAACTCAAGACACAATTATATATCAATTATTGTAATAAGAAAAAGATATATAAAATATAAAGAAGTTTATAAAGAGTAACTAAAATAAGGGATCTGTGAAATCTTTATTCACAGAGAGGGATATTAAAGAATATGTTATGGTGAAGTGATAAGTGGATTATTATTTGAATTCATCTTAATAATATTGGATTAGAAGAGACTGAAATAATTAAAAGATAATGAAAGTGAAATTAGACTATAACTTTCAATAATGATAAAGGTTCTAAGATCTGTGCCAATATCTACAAATATTATCTTGATAAAGAATAATTAAATAAAAGAAGTAAAATATAAATTAAAGAAATTATAAAGATTGATTAGTAAAGTTACTAATGATCAATATAATTCAAAACTTAAAGTTAATTAAATAGTGAAACCACTATTAATAAAAGAAGACTATTACTAAAGAAAAAAGAAGTAAAGAAAACTAAAATATTAAAACTAAATAACTAATAAGAAGTATGACTTATTTATAGTAAAGGTCTTCTACTCAAAAAAAAAATAAATAAAATAAAAAGAATATCAAGAATATGGCTTATTTATAGTAGAGATCATTTACTCTCAAAATCAAAATCAAAATAATATTATAATCCAAAATCAAAAATCAAAAATCAACTTTATATGATCAAAGAAATAAAACTGAATACAAGATAGGATATTAGTATAATCAAATTATATTTTCCAAATAATTCAAACAAAACTATAAAAGGATACTAATATAATTTATACTTTCCAAACAAATCTTGACAAAACTATTTATTTCAGCTGGGATAGCAGATCCTTTTATACTTTTTCAAATACAAAAATTATTATAGTATTATTATCTAATACTATCTAATATACATATTATAATTTAAAGTACTATAATATAAATTTTAGAAATGTATATGTCAAAAGATATCAAAAGTCATTAAAAGACATGAAAAGTTGTTAGAATATGTAAAAAGATATGAAAAGTTATCAAAAGTTATGAAAAGTCATGAAAAGTTATCAAAAGTCATGAAAAGTTGTAAAAAGTTGTCAGAAGTCATGAAAAGTTATAAAAAGTTATCTGTAATTGACATATAATCATTGCATCAAAATTAAAAATGATCTTTTACTATACTACTCTACTATATATATAAGTATCATATTACAAGTAATATAAAAATGTAGATCTCAAATATAAATAAAATATAATATCTAAATATAGAAGTATAATAATAAATATAATAATAAGAAATAATTATATGATATAAAAATAAGAATAATTATGAAATAAATGAAAATTATAAGAGAATTAAAGATTTTTATACTCTTACAGTAATAATATTTCTTGATTTATTATATTTATTATATTGAGAGTAAGCAGAAAAATTCAATTATTTTTTTTTGAATATAGTTATTACAAGCAATTACTTTTTCTCTATTTATCTTAAAATATATTTTAGTATAATATCTGTTTATATATTTTTTATATTCTTTGCATTTTTTAATCTGAAAGTTAAGATGAATTTATTATAAAGTGAATTGATATGAATTAAAACTTTTTTTTACTTTCTTATTAATAAAGAGTTCTTATTTAACTTTATTAATCTAATCTTTATTAATTTTGAATTCAGTACAAAAGAATTTATGAATTTTAATAGTTATCCAATCAGCAAGATCATTATAGCATTAATAATATTGATAATTAGATATAAAAAAATTTTTATAGTATTAATATTAACTATTAGATTCTTGTCTATCAAATAATTATTAGTTATTTTAATTGCATTTTTATATAAACTTCTTATCAAGTCATTTATAATCTTTTTAAGTATATTTCTTTTATCAGATTTTAATTTCTTCTTGATAAACTTGTACTTTATAAATTCTTTTAATACTTTAGATAATTTGAAATGATATATTTCTAAAATTAATATCTTTTAGATTTCAGTTAGAAATTTTAATAAGAATCCAAACTTCTTTGATAATAATTTTAATACTATCATCATCTTGAATCTTTTTTTCTTTAAAAATAATAATATTCTAATCATCTTTTTTAAAACTTGTTTTATTAAATATAAATTCTTCTCTATTATTATGAATAAATTTTATTAATATTTTTTCTTTCTAATCATTATACTTAGAAGTTAAAAGTTCTTTTCTGATATCAAACTTGACTTTAATTTTATTCAAAAAGTCTATTTCTATAATTATTGAATAAGTTTTGATTTCAATAATATTATAATAATTTTGATTAGATTATTTTTCTTTTAGTTTAGATCTTTATTTTGTGCTATCTGAATTATAAATTAGCTTTGTATTATATTTTTAAGAAGATTAATTTCATTCTGAATATACAAATAATTATTATATATTTAATATATTAGATTCAGTATATTATTATATAAATAATTACTCTATATATTATAATTATTAATTTAAATTATTAATATTTTAATTATATTTATTATTAATATTTTCTTTATTATTTTATTTATTCTTTTTTTATTATTATTTATATTTAATTTATTATATTTATAATTATTATTACTTATTAAATTATAATTAATTACTCTCTGAAGATATGAATTAAGTTAATTAATTCTGTTCAATCTATATATACTCTAATTATAAATTATTATTAATTTATTTATATTTTATATTTATTTTTTTTCTTATAAATATAATCTATTTGTTTTATATTTTTAACTTCAGATCTGAATACTTTTAAATAATAAAAATAATTATAAGTTATAAAGTTAAAACTATTTATATCACATTTTATCTTATTTATAATTATTAATAAAATGATCTTATAATTTAATAGTAGCAAATATAGTTATTACAAAGATCACTCTTTAATATCTTACTATATATTACATATTATATATACTTCATATATATATATATATCTTAATTTAATTTATTAAATTCTAGTAAAGATAAATACAGAATAATTCATATAATTCATAGAAGTATAACTAAATTCATCAAGATAATTAAAAAAGATAGTCTCTCTAATTCTAAGTCTTTATCTTGCCTTCAGTAAAATTATGTACATATTCTAGAAAATCAAATAAAAATATACTTATTTAGATAATACAAGTTAAAACTATATTTCCAGCCCAAGAATTACTAATGAGAAAATTCAAGTATAATATGCTATTACCTTCTTTATTGATAAAGTATTATACTAATATCTTAATAAATATAAAGTTAATAATGATATTACTTCTTTTAAGAGTTAGAAAATTTTTGTTATAATTTTAAGAAAATATTTCAATCTCTATATTATCAATAATATCTTTGTAAATAACTTTATATTCTTTATTAAACAGAATCTGTACAAAACTGTGATACAAAATTTAGAAATATAATTAGCTAAATTATAGATATAAGTAATCTAGATTAAGTTATATACTTTATAGAAGATTTGAAATCTGCTATAAAGATAAAAACTAATTATTAGATATTAAAAACTCTAGAAGAAGCTTAGAAGTTAGTTATTTACTATGATATAGTAATATATAGACAAGACAGACTACTAGACTTATCAAGCAGATATAATAATAATAATAGTTTTCACTTTCAGAACTAAAATAGAAATCATCAGAATAATAGCTTTATATTTATGAAATTAAATCAAACTGAAAGTTATTATAACAATAAAAGTAATAATAATCAGTAAAAGAATAATAAAATAAAAAATACTTGTTATAATTATAGCAAATCAAATCACTTCACAAAGAATTATTATTCAAAATTAAAAGCAAAAATTATAAATATAAAAAATAAGCAAGAAAAAACTTAGTCTTATGAGAGAATTGAATTCACTTAGCTTGAAGATAATAAAGAAAGATTATTAAATCAAGTAAATAGTAAATCAGCATAAATTTTGTTAGATAGTGATGTATTCAGAAACTTTATTAATGAGAAATTTGTCCAGAAGAATAAAATTAAGTTATAGAAAATAATATCAATAACTATAGAACTTGCAGATGATAAAAAGATAATAATTACCATCATGATAAAAATTAATAAACTAAAATTAGATATATATAGAATATATAAGATGAATATATAAGTTTTGAAATTGCAAAGATATAATCTCATCTTAGATAAATCTTGATTATTTTATATCAATTTAATTATAGATTAGAGAAATAATATTATAATCTTTACTTATAAATCAAAAATAATTAAAGTACAAGTTGAAATAAAATCAGACTTAAGCTATAATTTAATTTATATTTCAAGATAACAGATTACAAATCTACTAGCAGATATAAAACTCTTCACCATATATCTTAATAATACTAAAAATAAAAAAGAAGTAAAAGAAAAGATGCTTTTATTTGAAGTATTAGATATCAAAAGAAAGTATAAAGATATATTTTCAGAAATTTTATCCAATTAATTATCATCTAAAAAAGTAATTAATTATAAAATTAATCTTATCTCAGAATTTAAACTACTCTTTAAATTCATTTATAGACTTTCTTTTACTAAAATAGATGAGCTTAAGAAATAATTAGCTAATTTAATATAAAAAGATTTCATTTATCAAAGTGTATTATTATTTGAAATATCAATTCTTTTTATATATAAAAAAGAAAGAACTTTGAGATTATGTATTAATTATAAAGTTTTGAATAAAATTACTATTAAGAATCATTATCTATTATCAAAAATTAATAAGTTGATAAATAGACTTATAAAATCAAAGTATTTCTTAAAGCTAGACTTATATTCAGAATATCACTAAATATATATTGCAGAAGAAGATATATATAAAACTGTATTTAAAACTTACTATAAATATTATGAATTTCTAGTCCTTTCTTTTAAACTTATCAATATATTAGTAATTATTATGATATTAATAAATAATATTTTTTATGATTATCTAGACAAGTTTATAATTATATATCTAGATAATATCTTAATATATAATAAAATAAATAAAGAATATAATAATATCTTCAAATAATTTTGAAAATACTTTGCAAGTATAAACTATATGCTAAATAAAAGAAGTATGATATTATATAGCAGTATATAGAATATTTAGAATATTTTATCTTAGCAGATAATATTTTAGTAGATCAAAGAAAGATAGCTATATTAAGAGATTGGCTAGTATTAATAAATATATTAGAACTTCACTCATTCTTAAATCTTATAAGTTATTACAAAAAGTTTGTGAAAGGATTTTTAGCAATCATATTACCAATTACAATACTATTACATAAAGATTAAGAATATAAATAGTCTATTATAGTATAATAAATATTTAATACTTTAAAATAATATCTCATATTAGTACCAGTCTTATTATTATCAGATCTAAAACTACCATTCACAGTCATTACTAATACTTCAGACTTTATTATAAAAGTTATATTAAGTCAGAATCAAGATAAAAGTAATTAATTAATTATATTTGAATCAAGAAAACTTTTACCAGTAAAACAAAATTATCCAGTTTATGAGAAGAAACTACTTATAATTATTCATGTTATTAGACTATAGAAATCATATTTGGAAGAATAAAAATTTATAGTAATTACAGATTATATCTTCTTGAAATATATTAAAATATAATACAATCTTTCCAAGAGATAGGCTTGCTAATTAGAAATATTATAAGTCAGTAATTTTGAAGTAAAATATAAATCTAACAAAGATAATATAGTGGCAGATGCACTTTTATATCAATTATATCTAGCAAATATTTTAGTTATTATTATTAATCTTGTTAATAAAAAAGACTTAATAAAGAAATATCAAGAAGATAAATATTTTAGAGAAATTTATAAAGTCTTAAAGAATTTTAGCAATGTTAATCTAGAGTAACAGATTAAAGTAAAAAACTTTAAGTTAAAAGAAGAATTACTTTACTTAGAGAATACTAACTATATCATCTATCTATTTCAGATGACAAAATACTAAAAGCAAAAATTCTTTTTAAATTTTATGATGTTTCAATAGCAGAATATAATAAAATAAACAAGATATATACAGCTATATCTCAATAATTCTATTAATCAAAGATGAATAAAAATATTCATAAATATATTATCAATTATGAATTATATTAATATAATAAATTTAATAATCAATAACTTTCAGGATTACTTCAATTACTTGCTATTTCAAAATATAAATAGGAATATATCACTATAAATTTTATAATTTAACTCTTAATTATTAAGTCTGAATATGATATAATAGTTATATTTATAGATAAGTTATCAAAAAGAGTATATTTTATATCAATTATAATAACTGCAATAGCACTTGATATTATAAAAATATTCTTTGAAAATATCTTTAAACTATATGATTTGTTTATAGTCATAATATTAGATAGAGATACTAAATTTAAAGTTACTTTTAGAAATTTCTTTTTAAATAACTTAAAATAAAATTAGTAATATCAACTATCTTTTATTCTTAAACTAATAATCAGATAGAAAGACTTAATAGAATCTTGAAAGAAATATTAAGAATATATACAATATATTAATAAAACAGATGGAATAAAAATTTAGTAACTGCAAAATTTGCTTATAATAATAACAAGAATACTTTAACAGATCACATATTTTTGAATTAGATTATGAATAGACATCTTATATACCAATTAATATTTTGTTATCACAAAATAATATTATAATCTCTTAAAAGTTCATGAAGTATTGAAATATTATAATAAAGATAATTAAAGATTTGCTACTAGAAGCACAAGAGAAATAGTTAAAATATATAAATCAATACAGAAAATTTAAAAAATTTAATATTAAAAATAAAGTTCTTCTCTCTACTTATAATATAGAAGCTTTAGTAAATAAATAAAGAATAATTAAGAAACTTATATTAAAGTTTATAGATCTCTTTGAAATTATTACAAAAATATCTTCTATCATTTATAAATTACAACTATTAGAAAATATGAAATTGTATCTGATATTTCATATATTACTTTTAAAGAAATATAATTTAGATAATAAATTCAACAGATATCAACTATCATCAGTAATCATTATTTTTAATAATAAAGAAGAATATAAAATTGAAAATATTCTTAATAAAAGAATTCATTATCACTCCAATATCTTGTTAAATAGCTCAGTTATTCTTTCTATAATATAATATAGAAATCTCTTGAGAACTTGAAAAATATTATAAAAAAGATTAATATCTTTGAAAAATTATATACTTAAATATAATAAAAATATTATATTTTAAATAGAGAAGTATATAATAATTTTGATTAGATTATCTTTCTTTTAGTTTAGATCTTTATTTTGCACTATCTGTATTATAAATTAGCTTTGTATTATATTTTTAAGAAGATCAATTTCATTTTAAATATATAGATGATCATTATGTATTTAATATATTAGATTTAGTATATTATTATGCAAATAATTACTATATATATCATAATTATTAATTAGATTATTAATATTTTAATTATATTATTATTAATATTTTCTTTATAATTTTATTTATTCTTTCTTTATTATTATTTATAT
>CAJVPS010002436.1:0-12353 GCA_910591765.1 Ambispora leptoticha | reverse complement strand
CAAACTTTAAGATAAAAAATCAATAAATAAATAAGTAAAATAAAGAGATAAGATACATATAGTAAGTTATAAAATAATATAAATGATAAAATTATAATAAAAAGATAAGATATAAATTCTAAAAAGAAAAGATAAATAATAAAAATAAATTAAATTCATTACTAAATCATTTCTAAAGCATTTCTGAACTATTAATGAACTATTTGTAAACTATTATTAATTTTAGAGCTAATTATTTATTTATAATTTTGAAATATTACTAAAATATTGCAAGAATATTATAAAAATATTATTGAATTATAATTAAATCTATAACTAATATACTAAATATATCATTTGAAATTATATATCTTTCAAAGATCAATTGATTAGCTGAATTTTTCAAGTTTAAAAAATTATAAAATTAAAGAAATTTATATTACTATAATAATATTTAATCTCTTTAAGTAAGATTGAGCTCCAGCTAGACTAATTAAATTCTTTTCAAAATTTCTTTGATTTCTTTAATTCTTATATGTATAAAATTATTATAAATAATTTATTAAAGTTATATACTTTCTTAAATTCATATTTTTCTAATAGCTAATAAATTCATTTTCCAAAAAGAAAGTATTTTCTGATTGAAATAACTTCTTTAAATTGAGCTAGTTCTCTTTGAAATTCCATTAGCTTTCTTGAATATTATCTAAATATTTTTTTAATTAATTATTTAAAGTAATAATATCTAATAAATTATAATTCATTAGATTAATTATTATGATTTTTAAATAAATTATTAAATATTATCTGAACTCTTATCTTTCAGCTTTGGTCAGATCAAAATAAATAATTAATATTTGTTATAATTGCTGTTCTTGAAATCTCAGTATTAATTATATTTACAAATCATTTTACTCTAATATTTTTCTATAAATTATTTATTGAAGTTTCTTTTACTATTAATTCTAATTGTTAAGATATTTTCAAAACTATATTGATATTAAGTTGTCTTCCAGTAATAAGATTATATACTATTTTCTGATTATTATTATCAAGTATTAACTAATCTTTATGAATTTGTAAAGTTCTATTAAATTCATTATCTTTCAATTATTGGTAAAGAGTCAAAATATTTTAAATAAAATTGAGATTATTAAAAAGAGTATTCATCTTTAAAAAGTTAAATACTAATAAGAAATTAAACTAAATAATAAAGATATTAAAATAATTAAAAGTGATAAAATTTAAAGAAAATATCAAAGTAAAAATTCTATATTTATAAAATAAAATTTTTAATAAGTGATTAATATATATATATATGAATATATTACTAAATAAGATTTATATATAATTAGAGGTAAATAAATAAATATCATGATATTAAAAATCTATTCTTTATTTTTTTCTTCTGTTATTAGTATTTCTATATATTTAATAATTATTCTTAACTTAAAGTATTTATTTCAATTATAATAACTTTTCAGTTAAATATCATTAAAAGTTTTATATAATAACTAGTCATATTAATTTTACAGTTTATAAGCTTTATTGCCAAGAGTTTTATGAATATAAAATCATTTTGTACTCTATTATAACTGAAATTTATTTTCATAAGTAATATATTGCTTTATATTATATATTAAAACTTTATTATTAATTTTGAATTATATAATTCTTTGTAATTTTAAGTCATATCTTTCTTTTATTTTGCTTTTACTTTAGGCTATTTAGTAAGTAAATTTATTACTATAATAATATATCAATTGCTTTTTTTAGTTACTTTACAAGAATTAATAAGATTAATTACAATTTTATTAAAGAACTATCTAACTTTAATAGGATATAAAGATTATTTTGTAGTTTATCTATTAATTCTTTGACAAGTTTCACAAGATATAATAAAGTTCTTTATATTTATTTTCATTCTATTCCACTAATATTTAATAACTATTTGTTAATAAATTCTATCAAATTCAAAGTATTTAATGAGTAAATCTGAATATATATTAGTTATATTAGTTATTATTACTTCAATTTTATTTTTTTTCAGTACTTAAAATGATATAATAAGTTTTTTTTTTCCTATTCTTTTTATAAAGTACTTCATTAATTATTAAAATTATTTTAATTATTAATAAATTTTCTTTAATTATTCTTCAATATATCTTATAAAATAACTTTTATTTTTCAAGTATCTTATTAAGTTATAATATATTATTAAATTTATTATATTGAGTTAATTAAGTTTTAGATAATCTATTTAATTAATTATTTAATAAAAAGTTATTCTAAATAATTTGTTAACTAAGTAAGTTTGATATTCTACTTCTGCAAATATATTCTAGAAAGAGTATCTATATTTTGATTAGTTTTTCCAGCTTTATAGATAATAATAAAGTTGTATTTCATCATGATTATTATTTATCTTGAGATTCAGAATTCAAAATTAACTTGTTTAGTAAATAATTAATAAAGTATATTGTGATTAGTAATAATTTCAAAAAGAGATCTGAGTAGATAATATCAAAATTATTTAACAGTCCAGACTACAGCTAGTACTTCTTTTTCAGTGATACTATTATTTTTTTCTGCTGATTTGAGTGAAATACTTATATAGATTACTACTTGTTCTCTTTTTTCATCATCTTTTTAAGATAATACTATATCAAGTTCAGAGTCAGAGATATCAGTATATAGATAGAATTTCTTAATAAAATTAGGATAAATTATGAGATAAGTCTTTCTTTCAAAGTCTGAAATTTATTCTCTTGATCTATAGTTCAAATGAAAATAATATCATTCTTCAAAAGTTTAAATAAAGATGCTACTATCTGTGAGAATCTTTTGACAAATTTCCTATAATAAATATCCAGCTAGTCCTAAGAATAATCTAAGCTTTTTGATATTTGTAGATGTGAAAAATTCTTGAATTTATTAAATAGTTAAGAGATTAGATGAAATTTCATCTTGAATTATAATATGTTCTAAAAAGAGTAAGTTATCTTAAGTAAAGTTATATTTTTTTAAATTGAGTTTTAATTTAGCTTTTCTAATTTATTGAAAGGCTTTTTGTAAGTATTCTAGATATTTTTCTCAAGTTTTTAAATATATATTTATATTATCAATATAAACTATGACAAATTTCTAATTATAATCTTCAAGTATGTTATCTATAACTTATTGAAAAGTTGCTGGCATATTACAAAGTCCAAAAGATATAACTTTGAATTTATATAATTCTTCTTTTGAAATAAATATTATCTTTTTAATATTAAATAGTTTCATTTTGATTTGTTAATAACCAGATATAAGATCTATAGATAAAAACTATTTTGTATTTTCAAGATTATTTATTAATTTATAGTAAAGAATAGGTATTTTTCTTGATGAAAGTATTAAGTTTTCTATAGTTAATACAAAATTATTTCTTGTTATTTTTCTTTGCTACTACTATAATAGATAAGATCCAGAGACTATTAGATTTTTGAATAATATCTGTATCTAATATTTGTTAAATTTTATTATAAATGAATTCTTGATCAGATATAATATCTCTGTAAGTCTTTTAATTGACAGACTTTTTATTTCAGTATCAATTAAGTATTAAATAATATTAGTTTATCCAAGTTTATTTAGATCTGATGCAAAAATATCTTTGTATACTTGTAATAAGTTATGTAAGACATCTTGTTATTCAAGTATTAATTCTCTTTATTCAACTACTTTTTTGATTTCTTCTTTATTTAGGAAGTATATTTCCATTTCATTCTTTTTAGTTAATTAAAATTCTTGAATTTCACAGGATAATTCTTTTAACTTTTCTCTAGTATTTATAGACTTCATTTCTTTAATTGAAATAAGTTATAAAAAGGCTGCTTGAGTAATTTATTCATTAAGTTGGATTTTATAGGATTTATTAGAATTATTATATAAAAGAACTTCTATATTTCTAGTATATCTAGTATCAATAGTTCTCCTTTAACTTCTATTTCTTTCTTAGCTAATGATAATCAAGATATTAGTTAACAAATAGTTTTTATAGAAATTTTAATTACCAAATAAATAATTATTTAGTGAGATTAAACCAGGCTGACTTCTTCTTCAGGATATCTAAAATTAAAGCCTGTATTATATTCATGAAAATATTCAGATATTTTTCTTTTGTCTTTATTATTATAAATTTTAATCATTAAATTTGCTAATTATTCTTTAAGTTATTCTTTTTCTTCTACTTCATCTTCATATTTTTCAAATACTATATAATATTTATTTAAGATTTCTTTAATTGAATCATAATCACTATCTTTAGCTTTCTTTTCCTTTTCTAAATCTGAATATTTTTCTTCTAGTAACTTTTTAATCTGTTTAAATTGTATATAATTATCACAAGTATTAGAGTTACAAGAAATTAAATATTCATTGCAAAGTTTCACATTAATGTATTCTAATTAAGCTAGTTATTTTTTTCAGGAGAAAGATAATTATTAATAGATAATCAGAAAGATTTCTTGAGCTAATGCTTTTTTAGAATTATCATAAGTAATATACTATATCTTTTTTTTTATCATAGTTAATAATATATCTGACAAGTATTACTTTTCAAATTTTATTATATTATTAATAAATATTTAATAGATTATTATTACTTCTTAATTTTCTAATAGTACTATTATTTTTTTACTAACTATCATAATTAAATATATATATATATTACTCAGTGTAATCATAAAAATATTTAACTTTATTCTATTTCTAGATTATTTCAAAAAAGTATTTAGCTTTATCTCAAAGTTCACAATAATTACAGATAGGTAAGTTGAGTTACTATTAGGTAAAGTAATCAGAATAGTATTACTTGCTATTTTTATTTTTATCTCTAGTTTTTGAAATAGTTTCAGTATTTATAAAGTATTTATAATATGAATATTTAACTATTTTGCTTTTTATCTTTAATTTTTATAGAACTTCACTTCTAAAAAAGAATCTTTCTTTAGTAAATAGATATCTTCTCTGATTCTCTGATATGTTCTACTTCTAATTACCAGCCTTTAGTTTTGTTTTGAAGTAGAATTACTAATAGATTATTTGATATATTTATCTTGATATTAATTCAGATAATTAAGTTATCAAAATATTGATGATATTTATATTTAGATGTTAGTAATTTGTAATGACATCAATATTCAGCAGCAGAATCTTTCTAGTCAAAAGTTTACTGAAAACTTTAATAGTAAGTTTACTAAAATCTTCTTTTCAATTTCAAATATTTTTCTCAAATTAGAGTTATATCTTTGACTTGTATTTCTTCTTCAAAAATTTAATATTTCTGACTTTAGAAATTAAATTTATTATGAAATAAGAAACTTTTCTAAAATTTATATTATTAAATCAATTAAATGTATAAATCTAAGTCCAGAGCTCATTAAATATCTAACAAAGAAAATTATAATCTTCTAATTCTTGATTTTTAATTTTGAACTTATTATTAGTAGTTTCATTTGAAAATATTTTAGAATTATTATTATTATCTTCAGATTGAGAATTTTATTATTCATAGATGAATTTAATTAATATTCTTTTTTCTTCTCCATTATAATCAAAGATCATTATATTTTTTTTAAGATCAATTTTAGTATTAATCTTGTTTAACCAATCCATTCTTATTACAAGACTATAAGTTTAAGCTTCAATAATATCTACTTCTACTAGAATTATGATTTCATTAATGATGATAAGAAAATTATTAATTACTTCTAGAAGTTATTTAGAATATCTATTAATATCAAATATAAAAATATTTGATTTTTATTGAATTTTTATTTCAAGTTATTTAAAGAATTTATAGCTAATAATACATTCTGATGCTCTAGTATTAATAATTAAATCTACAAAAATCTTGTTAATATTATCTTTATATTAGGCTGAGATAATTTTGATTTTCTGAGTAAACATTATTTTTTATTTGAGTTTCTTCTGTAATTCTTTTCTCATTTTTTTTGATATTTGAATTCTTTACTTAAATAAAATCTTGATAAGTTGGATAATAATAATATTGACTTTCTAAAATATCAAGTCTTTAAGTATATTATAGATCTCTGCTTTCTTTACTAAGACTAAAAGATGTACTTTTTCTTTCTTTTCTTTCTTCTTCTTTAGATTGATCTTGTCTTCTTTAAATACTTTTAGTAAAGGCTAAGTAACTTCATTTTCTTTTTTACTTTCTTCTTCTTCTTTAACAACTCTTTAATATTTTCTTTCTTCAGTTAGATAATCATGAGTTATTAACAAAGAGAAACTAAATTAAATAAATGAATTACTTGAAGTATCACTAGCAGTTACTTGTAATACTATTATTAAGTTTTGAATTTGAGAAGTAATATTCAGAGTTTATAAATTATTAGATTGCTAATTATTATTTAGATATTCTGATTTTGTTAATTATTATTACTATCCTTATTATTCTAATTTTAATTATTTCAATTTTATAGAATATTTTGATTATTGAACTATTAATTTATAGGTTAAAAGTTATTTGAATATACTTTACTAACATGTCCTTTTTCTTTATAATTATAATAAGTAATAATAAATCAGTTATTTGACTGATTTTATTACTAATTATTATTATTATTATTATTATTATTATTATTATTATTATTATTATATCTTCTATCAAATTTTACACAGTCTAACCTACTGGTCAGATCTTGCAAGACCTTGACAAGAATACTCTATTCACTAGTTAACTAAGCTTATATTTGATGATAGATTTATTCAAGTGAATCTGAATTAGCTTTTTTCACATTCTTTGTAATTTTAATAATGCTTTTTATAGTATCTTTAGTATTTAGATTAATCTATTTTCAAATTTTTGGCTTGAGATCTTTCTTGAAAATTTGAATCTTATATTTTTTTGAATAGATCTGTTCTGAATCTATTTTGCTTTCTAGTTTCATAAATTAATTGATATATTCTTTTATTATTCCAGTCTGTTTTAAAGATTTCAATTTATCTTGCTATTATTATATCTTATGAGATGAATAGAATTTAAAAATAAATTAATAAGTCATATTTATCATGATTATTATTATTCTAGTTATTTAATTTGAGATTATTACTTGTAAATTGTTAGTCAATTAGATAGTAGCTGGTCTTTCTAGATATTCTCTTACTATCTCAATCTTTCTGTTATTAGTAATTTCATTAGCTTTAGTAATTATTTTGAAATTATATAATTACTCAATAGGATTCTGATCATTACTCTTAAATTTATGAATTGAAATAGAGATATTTTCTATTCTTTATATCTTTATAAATTGAGTTAGTTCTTTAAGAACTTGGATAAGACTGTCTATTCTATTTGATATAATTAATTTTTCTTTTAATTGAAGCTTTTAAGATTGAATTTGTTTGATTATAACTATTAGTTCTTTAGGATCTTCTGAACTACTACTTTTATATTTTGATTTTGTTGGTTAATTGGTTGAGAAGATTTTAAAATTATCTTTTTCTTCAAGAACAAGAAGAATATTATTAACTAGATAGATCTGTTATTCAATTATAATTTTACTTCTAAATACAAATATATTGAGTAACTTAATAATTTCTCTTCAAAGTTAATTAAATATGAGATTTTGCTATATTATATTATCAAAAAGTTTCTGTAAGAGTCTGTTGTAAGAGATCATATAATAATCTTAAATTTAAATAAGAAAATTTATAAATCTTCTATCTGAATTTTTATTTGTAGAAAAATAATAAAAATAATAATTATATGATTCAATGTGAGATAAGAATTCTCAAGAATTATTTTTGTTATGTTCATTAAGATATAAATCAATTAGAAGTTCAATAAAAGAATAATATATATTCATAAACTAATAAATTATTTAAATAATTAATACTTCAAGGGTAGTTAATTTTTAAAATAATAAAATGAATATAAATAAAAATAATAAAAATGAATTAAATAGGATTTCTAAATAGAAGAGATTCACAGAGAGGCATCAAATATTACAAACTATACTCTGAAAGATAGGTTTTATCACAAATATAGTTTATAATAAGTTTTAAGAGTAAAGATTGAATTATTTATAAAGATTAAGATAATAATAATTATTCTAAAAATTTTCAAGTGCTAATACTTATGAATATTATATTAATACAAGACAAAAATAAAATAAAACAAAAATATAAAAATAAAGTTATGATCATAAATACTAAACTAGGGTAAGATATCAAAAATTAAAGCAATAAATACTATATTAAAAACAAAAGATTTAGTATACTAACTAAATTTTCTAACAGTATCTTTTTAATCATTAGATAAACAAAGAGTATATATCAAAACAAAATAAAGCTTTTATATGTGAAAAAGCTTACAAGAATTTTCTAAATTAAATAAAATATACTTGGCTTATTTTAAATGGAAAATATTTATTATCTAAGTTTTTTAGGTAAGAAAAACTTATAAATAATTAGAATATAATCTATTATAATAAAAAAGATAAATAAAAGCAAGATATCAAGACAAAAATCAAAGAAAAATTACAAGATAAGTATTAACTCAAGTATTTTCAAAAAATTATTAAATTATTACTATTTAAATATATTTATTTCATGTTTTAGAACAGAGATATTTATATATCTTTAAGATTTTATAAGTTTCTATCTAAATTTATTTATTACTCTAGATTATAATTACAAACTTTAGAGCAAAAAATTAATAAAAAAACAAGTAAAATAAAGAGATAAAATATATATAATAAGTTATAAGATAATATAAATGATAAAATTAAAATAAAAAGATAAAATATAAATTCTAAAAAGAAATAATAAATAATAAAAATAAATTAAATTCATTGCTGAATTATTTTTAAAGTATTTCTGAACTGTTGTTAAACTATTTGTGAATTATTATTAATTTTAAGACTAATTATTCATTCATAATCTTAAAATATTACTAAAATATTGCAAGAATATTGCAAAAATATTATTGAATTATGATTAAATCCATAAATAATACACTAATTATATTATTTGAAATTATATATCTTCCAAAGATCAATTAATTAGCTGAATTTTCCAAGTTTGAAAAATTATGAAATTAAAGAAATTTATATTATTATAATAATAATAATGAAAATTAACTGTAAAACAAGAAAGAATTCTTATTCAACTATCAGAAAATAATGTTAATATTTTTATTATTAAATTATATCACTTAGCTAAAGTAATATAATTCAATATAACATATATACTGAATATGAATTATTTATTAAATAACAATCTTATAGAATAACTCTTTCAGATTAATTATTTATATTTAAAGAAATTCAAAGAATATTAGATATAAATATAATTTGATTATTAACTAGTTCTTGAGCTTTATTTATTATAGTAGTCTTAAAAGAAAAATAAAAAGAAAAGATTTTGTATTAACTATCAAAAACTAAATATAATTATCTGAAAAGATATCTATTTCTTATTTAGAATTGATAAAATAATAAACTTACTTGATAATACTTATTGATTTTTATCTATTGATTTAATCTTTAAATACTGACAAATCAAAATAAAAGAAAAAGATAAATCTAAAACTGCTTTTATTTTTACAAAAGAACTTTTTGAATTTAATATCATGTCTTTTGAATTATATAATACTTCAGTAACTTTTCAATAAATAATAGATATTATATTAGGTAATTATAATTAGAATTTTGCTAATGTAAATATTAATAATCTGAATATATTTTCAAAGAATTTTGAAAAATACTTAAATTATTTCAATAAAATATTTTGTCAAATTCAAAATATTAATTTAAAGTTTAATTCAGAAAAATATAACTTTATAAAAGAGAATTATCTTTTCTTGAATATATAATAACTGAAGAAGGAATTTAATCTAATTTATTAATTATACAAAAGAAAAAAGATTTTTTCCAATCAAAAATAGTAAAAGAACTTAGATTTTTTCTTGACTTAGCTAGATATTATAAAAAATTTATAAAAAGATTTTCTTAAATTGTCACATCTTTATTTAAACTACTTTAAAATCAAAAATTATTTATTTGAATAATAAAATAAGAAGAAGTATTTTAGCAAATTAAATAATATCTTTTAACTACATCTATTTTAATTTATCTGAACTTTACAAAAAAATTCTTTCTTTATACTGATATCTCAGATTTAGAATATAAAGTTATTTTATCTCAAAAAGATAAAAATAAACAAAAATAAATAGTTACTTATATAAGTATTACTTTGAAATTAAATAAACAAAAATATAAAATAACTAAAAAAAAATATTAGCAGTAGTATAAACTGCTAGATAATTTTATTATTATATACTAGAAATTATATTTGAAATAATCACTGATTATAATATCTTAAGATAGTTATTTAAAAACTAATAAAGTTATTCTGTTAGAATAAACTAATAAATTATTTCTCTTATAAAATATATTGTTATCATAATGATATAAAATTCCTTAATTCTTTAATCTTTCTCTAGTTATATGAAATTGCATATTACTATATTTTTCATTTATTTTATAAATATCTTTATTTTTATATCATATATTACTATATTTATTATCATATTTCTATTTTTAAATATTATATTTTATTTAATATTCAGGATCTATATTTTTATTATTTTATAATATGATATTTATATACATAGTAGAATAGTATAGTGAAAGATTATTTTTAATTTTAGTGAAATAGTTATACTTGAATGATGATCTCAAATATCTTTTCTTGTTTTTTGATATTCTTTAATATTCTCTCATATTCTTTCACATCTTTCCACATCTTTCAATATCTTTTCATATCTTCTCACATCTTTCCACATCTTTCAATATCCTTTTATGTATTCTGACATTCTTCAACATTCTTTAATATTTTTCAATATACTTTGACATAACCTATTCATAATTATTTATAATATAGTACTTTAATTATATCTTGTATATTAGATAGCATTAACTAGTAATATTATAATAATTTTTGTATCTGAAAAATATATAAAGGATCTGCTATTCCAGCTTGAAATAAACAGTTTTGGATTGAATTTTTTGGAAAATATAATTGTAAAAGATTACTTTTTCTAATTATACTAGTACCTTTTCTTTTACTCAGTTTTATTTCTTTGACCATATAAAATTGATTTTGGATTTTTAAATTATAATATTATATTAATTTTTGTTTTTGATATTGTTTTGAGAGTAAAAGATCTCTACTATAAATAAACCATACTTTTTATTTTATTGTTTTTAAGAATAAAAGATCTCTACTATAAATAAGTCATACTCTTTTTATTTATTTAATTATTTAGTTTTCATATTTTAGTTTATATCTTTATTTTAATTATAGTCTTCTTTAATTAATAGCTTGCTATTTAATCAATTCAAATCTTAAATTATATTGATTACTAATGGCTTTACTTAGTTAATCTTTATAATTTCTTTGATTTATTTATTTCTTTCTTTATTTATTTATTCTTTGTTAAGATAATATTTATAGATATTAGTATAGACCTTAGAAATCTTTGTCACTATTGAAAGTATAGTCTAATTCCCCTCTCTTTATCCTTTAATTATTTCAGTTTCTCCTAATCCTATATTATTAAGGTGAATTAAAGTGAAACTTCACTTATCAATTTGCTGTAACATATTTTTGATGCCCCCTCTGTAAAGGAAAATCCTCTTTATATCCCTTTTTATATTTATATACTTTTTATACTCTTTTATTATATCTTTTCTTTCTTTATCTATAATTGATAAAAATTTTGAGTCTTGAGTTTTCATGACCAATTATTATTTTTTTATTGGACTATTCATTAATTATTATCTTGAGATATATCAAATTTTTAATTATCCTATTAGAATATCTTCTCAAGACTTTTATCCCTATTGTTATTCTCTTCAATCTAACTTTTCACTACAATTTCTTATCTTTCATTTGCTTATAAAATATATTAGAATAATATTAATCAATTAAATCATATATTTATTATTTCAAAAATTAATTTAACTTGATCTTAGTAAAATATATATTAGCTAATTAAAACAAAGAATAGTATAACTAGTAAATACTTTTATATTTAATCATATCAATATACAAGAAGAATAACTCGATTTAATTAAATAATTTTACTAATAATTCATCTATTATATAACAAAATTAGATTAGTTATTAATAATTAGATTATATTTATCTTTTATTTCACAGATCATTGCTGCACCACATACTGCGCCACACATGATCTACTGCGCCACAATTACCAGATCTTGTCAAGAAAAGTCACACAGTATATTTGAGTTATTTTAGCTATAGATAGTTTCTTAGTAGAATTTCTCTTTTCTCTTGTT
>CAJVPS010002435.1:0-12354 GCA_910591765.1 Ambispora leptoticha | reverse complement strand
AAATATTAGTATTACTTATACAAAGTAATTATTAATAAACTTCAGTATATGAAGAATATTTTCTTAATTGAAAAATAAGAAATAGAATTTTTATTACTAAAAGTCAATATCATTATATAAGAGTATTGCTATATAGAGGTTTAACTATATATTCTTTTATTATACTCTTTCTTTCTTTATTAATAATTGATAAATATTTAGAATCTTGAGTTTTCATGATCAATTATTATTTTTTTATTGGATTACCTATTAATTATCATCTTGAAATATATCAAATTCCTAATTATCCTATTAGAATATCCTCTCAAGACTATTGTCTCTATTGTCATTATCTTCAATCTAATTTCTTTTTATAATTCTACACTTTTCATTTGCTCACAGAATATATTGGAGCAGTATCAATTAATTAAATTACATATCTGTTATTTTAAGAATTAATTCAACTTGATCTTACTGAAATACATATTAACTGATTAAAATAAAGAATAGTATAACTAGTAAACACCTTTCTATTTGACAGAATTAATATTCAAGAAGAATAACTTAATTTCATTAAATAATTCTATTAATGATTTATTCATCAAGATTTTACCTTTCAATCAAGAACCTCTTCTGTTTATAGTGATATTAACAAATACTATTCTAAAATTAAAAATTCAGAAGATTTGATAACATTATTTATAATAACTCCAGAACTAAAAGAAAATAGTAATTACTCTGAATCAGAAGAAAATAATCAAACTAATTCAAAAAGCAATAACTAATCAGAAGAAGAAGATAACCAAATGGTATAATCAAATAACTTGAATAATCTTATTGCAGTTCTTGTAATCACATAGCTAATCAGAATGCCTGGCCTATGGAAAAATCATAATTCCTATCAGAAAATATCTAGAAAATGATCAAGATTCAACAGAATAGCTTAAAGACTTCAATATTATCACTCAAGCTAATGATATTACTGATATCAGAAAAATATAATTAGTTAGAGAATACCTAGAAGGTGCTATTATCTTATGATATAATAAAAGAGGAAGAGATAATACTATTAAATTAATAGTCTGAAATGATAACAATAATTAATCACACAGTTTCAGTTATCAATTTGCTACATACTTTCATACTTGAGAAAGAATTAACTAATAGCAAGATAAAATTAAAATATTATAACAGATTGGTACTGTAGAAGAATACATAGATAAATTTATTAATCTACCTTATAAAGTAGATCTTGAAAATGAATATCCAGAAGAATATAAAATTCAAACATACAGAAGAGGATTAAAATCAGAAATCAAAAAATAGATTCAGATCTCAACTGATAAAACTTTCTTAAATATGGTACTAGTTGTCAAAAATATAGAAAAAGCAGATGCAAATATATCAACCTGAGAATATTGTTAATCTCAAATCCAGAATAACTCATCACTGAATGCTATATTGATAGTACTTTAAGATCTTAATCAATGAATAGAAAGTATTGAAACCAACAAAGAATTTAATTACAACAGAAATAATTCAGATTATAAATCTAATAATCAAAATTCTAAATTAGTCTTAATCTGTTATAATTGTGATAAATCAGATCATATTCATCCTAAATATTCTCAGCTACAATTATAACAGAAAAACCAGAATAACTTTGAAAATAATTGTTAGAGAACTAATAGAAATAATCAGTAACAAAATAATATGTCATCAAATCAGACAAATACTGGTAATAATCAAAATGCAAATAATAATTAAAATATATTATTAGCTCAAATATAAGCTCTAACTAATAGTATTCAAATATTAACTATCAAATTAGATAATGTAAATTCACTACTTGATACACATAAATACTTGGCTGCTAAAAGAAAATCCAGAAAATCCAGAACTACTTCTTATAGAACTAGATTCATAAATCAATCCTGTAAAGAAATAATTAATAAAAATGAGAAATCTAATAATAATGATGAAGAAAAACAAGAAAATACTCCTGAAGTTATTCTTGATTAAGATATGAATAATGCTGGATTATCTAAAACTCTTGAAGAAGAACCCATAAAAAAGATTATTCATAAAAAGAAAAGTAAAATTGCTTTATTTGTACTTACTATCATGACTGAATCATATGATATTCTAGAAGATTTAGCCCAACAGAAAGCAAATATAACTGTTGCTCAGCTTATTCAGATCTCACCTTTACAGTTATCAAAAGAAATATGCTGAGTTACAGTCTTAAAACTAAAAAGAAAAAGAAGAGTGTTACTTGGTCAAAAATTCAAAATCATATATTACTATACATAACTTTATTAAAGATATAGGATTGAAAATATAATACAGTTAATATCAGATATAAATAGTATATCTAAATAATCTCTTGGAGTCATCTACAACTTACTTTTGAATATTGATAAAATTATGATTCTTATTAAAGTAGATATTACTGAAGTGAAAATATACTTACTATAAACTCTTGAATTTAAGTAATCCTCAAGAATAAGTAATTCTCCCTTCAAGTTCAAATGTCTTAAAAAAGTTAAATAAGCAATCTCTTTATTAAAAATTATTATATAATAAATTAATACAAAATTTGCAGTATAAAAAATTGAATTTGGAAGATAAGAATATTTGAAATTTTTCACATTAATCAATTTGATCTGTATAATATTGTGATACATAATTTGATATTATATACAAGAACTCTTGAATTTAAGTAACTCTCACAAAAAATTGATCAAAAAATAATGATATAGGAGCTACTTAAATTTGAGAGTTTACAGCAGTAATTATTGATATAGACTTTTTAAATAAAATCAAAGCCAATATTAACATCAGAAAAGGATTACTCACTTTTGAATATGATGATCAAAAAGAAAAAGTATTAATTAAATTTATCCATAATGATAGAAAAGAACTGATGTTTAATGATAATAGTTCTGAAAAAGATTCTGAAAGTGAATTTGAAAAACAATACTTGGAGAAGAAGACTTTTCTCATATAACAATATAATAACTGAAATACTATAATCCCTAAATAATAAGAATTTCAAGATGATAATAGTATTAAAATCATCACTAAAAAAGCCTAGACCTCTGTTGAAACTCCAAACTGAAGATTAAGAGATATTAATTTTGGAGAAATTCCATTTTAAATTATCCAAAGTGTTAAAAGAATTTATGAAGTACAAGCCTACCAAGAAGGAGTTAAAATTAAATAAAAAAAATATACTTGGGAAGACTTTAAATAACTTGACAAGAAGTTTACTCAACTATATAATTGAAATAACTGGTGGTTATTTAATTGGCAAGAACTAAATAATCAATGTTGGTGTTATAAAAATCTCTTTATATCTAATCATCAATGTTACTAATATTATAATAATCTTACTAACTGGATAATAATTAAAATTTATAAACTCTTCAGTGCTGAATTCAAAACTAATGAAGATTGGGTTGATAAAGTTAAACAAGAACTTTTTGTTAATAAAAAAGTCTAGAAGAGCTTTGATACATATCAATCTGTCACTTAACAAATTTATTTTAATTCTTAGATTAAAAGATGTTATAAATGTGAAAAATATATAAATAAATACTATACTGAAATATATTTCAAAATAAATAGAGAAAAAGTAATTACCTATAATAACTATGTTAGAAAAAAACAATTAAATTTTCCTGTCTGCTCTCAATATAGTAAATGTAATAAATCCAGAGAAATATTTATTACTGAAAGTTATGAAAAGAAATATTTTTGTAATTATTAATATCAATATATTTATTGATTTAATTATGGAGGATGGAGAAAGAATACCAAAATAATTAACAAGCTTAGAGAAAGAGAAATACTATTAGAAGTTTATGAAGAATATAATGAAATTGGCAAAGCAATCTTATCTCACTTTATATATAAGGATGATTTTATTCATGAAATCATTTATGAGAGTTCTGTAGAAGTCTCTGCTACTGAAATATTTCAACATATTTATTAATAACTTAGTTCTAATTAAAGACAACAACTTGCTTACTTAGATTATATCAATATGAAACTCTATCAAGAATATCTAATTCCTTGTGATAATGACAAATGTGATGATTATATATACTCTGAACTTCTAGTTAAATTAGATAAAGGAAAATGCCCTATGATTTTGAAATTAATTCCAAAAGAAGCAGTAATAAATAAATTAATTAAAAAAATCAGCTTTATTCCTATTTCTATTCAGTCTTCTCAATTCAAATTGAATGAAATACATAAAAAATTCAATATTATTTATCAAGCTCTTAATGAACTTTTGTAATAATTTAATAATTATTTAAAGAATATCTCTGTAAAACAAAATAATAATTACTATGTAATCAAAGTTTATAATGATCAAAATAAAGAAAAATTACCAGAAAAAACACATTCAACTGATACTGAATATAATATTTATTATACTAAAAAAGAAGTAATAAGAATTTTATCATATCAAATTGTATTAATAGATATTTGTATTATTATAAAAATTCCTATAGGAGCTATATGTCAAGTAATATCTCATTCATCTCTTGCAAAACAAGGAATTAATATTAAAGATGAAACTATTAACTTTAAATATACTAGAAATATTAGTATTATCATTTAAAATGATTCAGAAAATGATTATATTATTAAACCAGATCAGAAAATTACTCAACTCATATTTTTTCAACTTGCATCTATTAATTAACTTAAGTTAATTTCTATTAGAGAAGAACTAAAATAATCTAGTTGAGAAATAGCTGAATTTGAATTTACTAATCATCAAGAAGCTTATACTAATTTCTTGAAATAAAAACAAGAAAAAAAAGTTATTGAATAACAAAAATTAACTGCTGAATAAGAAAGACTTCTTACTCAACTATTAGAAGATAATGCTGATATCTTTACAACTAAATTACATGAACTTGGCCAAAGTAATATAATTCAATATGAGATATATACTAGAAATAAATTATCTATTAAATAATAATCTTATAGAACTACTCTTCTAGATTAATTATTTATATCAGAAGAAATTCAAAGAATATTAGAAGTCAATATTATTCAACTATCAACTAGTTCTTGGACTTCATCTTTTATTATAGTCTTCAAAAAGAATAGAAAGAAAAGATTTTGTATTAATTACCAAAAAATAAATGCAATCAACTAAAAAGATACTTATCTATTATCAAGAATTGATGAGATGATAAACTCTCTTGAAAATGCTTATTGATTTTTATTTATGGACTTAATCTCTAGATACTGACAAATTGAAATGAAAGAAGAAGATAAACCTAAAACTACTTTCATTTCCAGTGAAGAACTTTTCAAATTTAATATTATATCTTTTAGATTATATAATACTTCAGCAACTTTTTAATATATTATGAATATAGTACTAGAAGAATATAATTAGAATTTTGCCAATATATACATTGACAACCTAAATATATTCTCAAAAGATTTTGAAAAATACTTGGATCATTTCAACAAAATATTTTGCAGAATTAGAAATGCTAATTTGAAACTTAACCTGAAAAAATATAACTTTTGCAGAAGAGAATTAGCATTTCTTGAACATGTTATAACTAAAGAAGAAATTTCTCCTGACTTTTTAACTATTCAGAAAATACAAGACTTTTCTCAATCAAGAACTATTAAAAAACTTTGATTATTCCTTGGATTAGCTAGATATTACAGAAAATTTGTTAAAGGATTTTCTCAAATCATTGCATCTCTATTCAAATTATTTTATAATAAAGAATTATTTATTTGAATTATAAATCAAGAAGAAGTCTTTCAATAAATCAAATGATATCTTATAATTATATCTATTTTAATTTATCCTGACTTTATAAAGAAATTCTATCTTTATATTAATATTTCAGACTCAAGACTTGGAGCTGTTCTATTTCAAAAAGATAAAGATAGAAAAGAACAAGTAGTTACTTATGTGAGTGTTACTTTAAAAATAAATGAACAAAAATATAAAGTAACTGAAAAAGAAATATTAGCAGTAATATGGGCTATTAGATAATTTTATCATTATCTACTTGAAATAGTTTTTGAAATTATTACTGATCATAATGTCTTGAGATGGTTATTTAAAAATTAATCAAGTTATTCTGCTAGAGTAAACTGCTAGATCATATCTCTTATAAAATATACTTTTATTATTACTTATCAATCTGGAAGAAATAATTAAAATGCTAATGCATTATCTCAAATATATTTGAAAGATTATTAAATAACTTTTCTCTTTATAACAATAGTATAGATTTAATAATTTACTATAATTTATAATAATATTTGAACTATAAAACTTATTCTATAGGATCAACTCTTGAACAATAACACAAAATTCATAATCAAGCAAAATATTTTTTTCAAATTGATGATATATTATACAAAATTAATAGAAGAAAAGAATTAACTATACCTCTTTGAGTTATCAAAGAAAATGAAATGGAAGCTATTCTTATTAATTTATATTCAAGCTCTTTATCTAGATATTTCAGATATAAAGGAACTTATTAATAAATTGCAAATAAATATTGATGAAATAGTATGAGAACTAATATAAAGAATTATATAAAAATCTGTAAAATTTGCCAGTGAACTGGTAAGAGAATTACCAAACAATTTTTGTATCCTATCAAAATTAGATAATCTTTTAACAGAATTATTATTAATTTAATTAGATCTAGTAAAATGACAATAACTGGAAATTAATATATTATTATAGAAATAGATTATCTTATAAAATAGCCTGAAGCTAAAGCAATTCCAGATAAGAAAGCTACTACAATCACAAAATTTATCTTTGAAGAAATAATTTGTAGATATGGATATTCTAAAGAAATTTAATCAGATAATAGATTAGAATTTGTCAATAAAATAGTTAAAGAATTATTAATAAAATTCAAAATTAAACATAAATTTTCTTTATCTTATCACCAATAAATAAATGGAATAATAGAGTATTTCAATAGAACACTATATATAATCTTACAAAAATTGATAATAGTACATGAACAAGAATGGGATACCTTCATTTCTATTACTTTTTTCACTTATCAGACTAATCAAAATTTAATGACAAAGCATAAACTATTTTTCTTGATCTATGAATGAAATGCTAAACTACTAATTAAATTAAAAATTCCTATTCACTTAAAAGAAGATTCTACAAAAAAAGAAAAATTAATATAATAAATATATAATATAATAGATTAATTATCATAACAAATATTAAAAGCAAAGCAAAATATAGAAGAATAATAATTATAATACTCTCAAATATATAATAACAAAATTCAAAAAGAAATAATATTTGAAATTAAAAACAAAGTATTACTATTCAATATGAAATAATATTCAGTAATTAGAGATAAATTTCAACCTATTTGAAGTAAAGAATGATATTATATTCATAACTATGCTGGATATAACTCTTACAAAATTCATGATCAGAAAGAAAAAGTTTATAAGTATTCTATTAATAGAAGACAACTTAAACATTATTATAATTATCAAGATTACTTTGAATCACAAATTATTATTAAGTAACTCACATGAATTATCCCTTTAATTTTTGTCATTCCTATATTCAAAATTCTTTTCTATCTTATTTTTATCTATTTTTATAATTATTCTTATCCTAATATTTTTAATCTTATCACTTATAGTAAAATTTTAATTCAAATTTTATATAAATATCCACTCTATTTCTCTTTTCTTTTACAATTCCAATAACTTCTTGCTAGTCTTACTAATCTTATCCAATAATAGTAATAACTTACTACTGTCCTTAATAATAATTATGGAACTGATAATGATAGTTAGTCAAAATATAATCCTCCTATACTAAAAATTCCTCTCAAGATTCCAATCTACAAAGAAAAACTACACAAGAATATTAATATCTGGATTCTATAAGTAACTGGAGTACTATATGCATAAGAAATCACAGATAAACAAACATGCATTCTATATGCTAGAACTGGTCTTGAAGATACTGTTCTTTATTGATATTTAAATAAAGTATATATCACTAGAGAAAACTCTGCTTTTGAAAATTAGAAATCATTTCTTACTAAAATTCATAAAGTATTCCAATCACCTAACTATTAATAACATTTTTGTTATCAACTTCATCAACTTTATTAATTTTATTAAACTAATATTATATAGAAGTATGGTATTAAATTTAAAAATATCATAGGATAAATTAAGAAAATTGGAGAACTAGATCAAGTTGCATATTTTATTAATAGTCTTAAATCTGTAACAAAGATGAAAATAGCATATCAAGCATTAGAAACTTTTGATAATGCCTAAAAACTTATAATTCATTATAATATAGCTATATTTGATATTGGTTATTCTCTTAAAAGTGATTATCACAATCATAATCAAAAATACAAAAGAAATCTGAGCTTTTCTTCTAATAATATGCATAATAATACTGGTCTCATACTCATGAAACTAGATCATGCTGAAGATTCTTATCAATATAATAATAATAATAATAATAATTATGATAAAAGTAATAACAGTCATAATTGTTATAACTATGGCAAATCAGATTATTTTGTTAAAGATTGTTATTCTAAAGGAAAAGTCAAGATTAATAATATTGAGAATAATAATAATACTACAACTACTACACAATATAACAATAATATTGAATTTGCTTATCTGAAAGATAATTGTGAGAAACTTTTGAAATTTAATGGATATATTAATAGAAAGTCTATCTGAATTTTGCTTGACAGTGGAGTATCACAAAATTTTATTGATAAAGTATATATTAGGAATGATCAATTACAAATATATAACATGAATTCTATTACTATAGAACTTGCTAATAGCTATAAAAAAGAAGTTAACTCATCTATAATAATCAAAGAACTAAAGTTAGATATATATCACATCTCTAATATCAATACTTAAGTTCTTAATATTTAATACTATAATCTTATACTCAGTAAATTATGACTTTATCATGTCAATCCCATTATTGACTAGCATAATAATTTCATAATATTTTATTATGATAATAAAGTAATCAAGATTAATACTAGTAAAGATAAACTTACATCTAGTTACAACTCACTTTATGTATCTTAATAATAATTTGCTGAAATTCTACCTGATGCTAAATTATTTGCAATCTGTATTACTATAAAAGAAATACATTAAGAAGTAACAACTTCTCATGAAGCTACTCAATTAGTTAAAGAATTTACTGATGTATTTTCTACTTTACTTTCTAATAAGTTATCATCAAAATGTACTATAGATTATACTATTGATTTAATACCTGGCTCTAAACTATTATCTTATTCTACTTATCATTTATCCTATATTGAAATAGATAAACTAAAGAAATAACTATCTGATTTACTTAGTAAGAATTTTATTTGTCCAAAACTTTCATTATTTGAAGCATCTGTCTTATTTGTATATAAAAAGGAAGAAACTCTTCATATCTGTATTAATTATTATATCTTGAATAAAATTATAATTAAAAATTGATGCTCTTTATCTCATGTTGATGAATTAATAAATTATTTAGCTAAAGCATAATATTTTTCTAAATTAGATCTCTACTCTGAATATCATCAAATCAGAATTAAAGAAGAAGATATTCATAAAATAGCATTCAGAACAAGATATATTCATTATAAATTTCTTGTACTTCTCACTAATATATCTATAACTTTCATGACTCTTATGAACAATATTTTCTATAACTATTTGAATAAATTTATCATTATCTATCTTGATAATATTCTTGTATTCAGTAATACTAAACAAGAATATCTCTAATATTTTCACATTATTCTTTCTAAATTTCATAAATATAAACTCTATATCAAATTCAAGAAATATGAACTCATCAAGCAATATGTTGAATACCTAGATCATTTTATCTCAGGTCAAGAAATATTAGTTAATTAATGCAAAATTGCTACTATTTGTAACTGATCCAAGTTAACAAATATCTTTGAGCTTTGATTATTCTTAGATCTTGCTAGTTACTACAGAAAATTTATAAAAGAATTTTCTGCAATCACTTCATTACTTATAGTCTTACTTCATAAAGATCAAGAATATATTTGAAATAAGCCTGAACAAAAAGTATTCAATAATTTAAAATAGTATTTAATCACCATATCTATCTTAATTTTGTCAGATTCTAAACTATCTTTCATAATTATAACTGATATATCTGAATTTGCTATAAAAGCTATTCTTAGTCAAAATTATGGAAAAGATGATTAATCTGTCACTTATAAATTATATAAACTATTCTCAGTTAAATAAAACTATCTAATATATAAAAAGAAACTTCTCACTATTGTACATGCTATTTGTCTCTAGAAACCATACTTGGCAAGATAATGATTTACTATTATAACTGATCATACATTTCTTGAGTATATTAAAATATAGCACAATCTTTCTAAATATCAAGCTTGCTAGCTGAAAATCTTACAAGCTAATAATTTTATTGTTAAATATAAATTAAGAAAGGAAAATATAATAGCTAATGCTTTATCTCATCCACCACAAGTGAATAATATTATTACAATTTCTATATAACTTATCAATAATGAAAAGTTACAACAAGAATATGAAAATAATAAATATTTCAAGAAAATCTGAATAACTTTACATAATTTTGAAGCATCTATATCAAAGCAACAATCTTAAATATGATATTTTGTTCAAAGAGATAATAAAATTTATTTAAAAAATACTAATCAACTCACTATTTCTAAGAATAAATCTCTGAAAACTCAAATTTTGAAGGAATATCATGATATTCCTATCTCTGATTATTTAGAAATTGACAAAACTTATGAGCATTTACAAAAATCATATTACTAGCCAAAAATATTCAAAGATATTTATAAATATATTCTCAATTATAAAGAATATCAAAGAAAAAAAGTAATAATCAGTCATCCTTAGATCTTTTACAACTCTTGAAAATATCTGAACAATACTAAGAACAAATTACTTTGGATTTTATTATATAATTACCTATAACTTGTCAAAGATACAATGTAATTTTAGTTATTATCAATCATCTTACTAAACAAGCTCATTTCATTCCTACACATACTACTGTTACTGTATCTGAAGTTACCAAACTCTTTTTTAATAATATTTTCAAATTACATAGATTACCTCAAGTCATAATTTCAGATCATGACATCAAATTTACTAGTTATTTTTGGAAATTACTATTTGAACAAATTAGAACTAAATTAACTATATCAACTACATTTCATCTATAAACTGATGGCCAAACTGAGAGAATGAATTGTATTTTAGAAGAAATATTATGAATTTATTCTACTTATAATCAAGATCACTAGGATAAACATCTTGCTACTGCTGAATTTGCATATAATAATTTAATTCAAGCTTTTTTTGATTATATATCTTTTAAGTTAGACTGTAGTTAATATTATATTACACCTATAATACTTATTACAAATAATAAAATCACTATTACTGATGAATTTATTCAATATTGGAATAATATAATTAAAGATGCTAAAGATTTATTAATGGAAGCACAGGATTATTAATCTAAATATACTAATCAATATCATTGTTATTAAGAATTTAAAATAGAAGATCAAGTCTTACTTTTAACTCACAATATTATTAATCTTGTGAATAAATAATATCCTAATAAAAAGCTTATATCTAAACATATTAGTCTCTTCTCTATTCTTGAAGTCATTTTATCTGTTATATATAAACTGGATTTATCTTCACATATAAAAATCTATCTTGTCTTTTATATTTTATTATTAAAATTATATAACTCTAATAATAATAAAGATTTCATTCATCTAATTCCACCACAAATAATTATCATATCTAAAACTAATGAAAAAGAATATGAAGTGAAAGTAATCTTGAATAAAAGAATCATTCAGAATAAATCTCAATACTTAGTTAAATGACTAGATTATCCTCTTTATAATTCTACTTGGAAATCTTTGAAAAATCTTCATAATACTATAGAACTCATAAAATTTTTTGAATCAAAACATCAATGAGAATATTGATTCTTAAGAGATAGAATATTGTAATAAAATTAGAATTATATTAGATTTATATTTTATTTTACAGATTATTACTGTGTCACATACTGCATTACACATAACTTACTACATCATAATTATCTGATTATACCAAGAAAAGTCATATAGTATATTTGAGTTATTTTAGCTATAGATAGTTTTCTTAGTAGAATTTTTTTTCTCTTGTTCTACTAATTTAGCTAATATATTACTAAATTTATATATTTCATTTATAATTATTTATTTCTTTATT
>CAJVPS010002434.1:0-12356 GCA_910591765.1 Ambispora leptoticha | reverse complement strand
TCCCAACCCTATATCGTTAGGGTGAATCAAAGTGAAACTCCACTTACCGATTCGCCATAACAATACTAGTATTCTTTCTTTTACTTGATTTTATTTCTTTGATTATATAAAGTTAATTTTTGATTTTTAATATTATTTTTGAAGAGTAAAAAATCTCTATTATAAATAAGTTATACTTTTTATTTTATTTATTTTATTATTTTGAGAGTAAAAGATCTCTACTATAAATAAGCTATATCTTTTTATTTATTTAGTTTTTATACTTTAGTTTTTATTTTTCTTTAGTTATAATCTTCTTTAATTAATAGTAGCTTTACTATTTAATCATTTTAAATCTTGAATTAAATCAATTATTAGTAACTTTACTAATTAATCTTTATAATTTTCTTGATTTATTTTCATTTTTTTATTATTTTATTTCTCTTTAAAAGATAATATTTATAGATATTAGTACAGATCTTAAAAATTTTTGTCATTATTGAAAGTATAGTCTAATTTTCCTTTCTTTATTTTTAATTATTTCAGTCTTTTTTAACTTTATATTATTAAAATAAATTCAAGTGAAAATCCACTTATCAATTTGTTATAATAATACTTATTATCTAAATTATATTTCTTTAATAATAAAATATAAAAGACTAGATAAAGTTTTATATTTACTAATAGTTATAATTTATATTAACAAAAAATATTTTAGTAATAATTTTAAGAGTTCTATAAATTTTAATATAAATTTCTTGATTATTTTTTATTTATAACTAGAATTTTTATATTATAAATAAATAGAAGAACTTTATTTTTTCAAGATTAAATTCTTCATATATTTTATATTAATTTACATATTTATTTTATGCTTTAAGTAATAGATCTTCAGTAATTTTAATCATAATATTTTAATACTTCATAAAATCTTGAGATATTATAATATTATTTTATAATAATAAGATATTGATTAATATATAAAATATTTAATTATAATCTAATTCAAAAGATATATGATTAATTTAAGTATTTTTATTATTATTATAAATAAATTTAATAGTAACTAGATTTTTATTCTATTTGTTTATTGATATATATATATATTCTGAATATCTCTTTCAGAATTTTATTTAGTCTTTTTATTTAATTATTTATTTATAAGTAAAAGATTATTAATATAATTAATTTTATTCTATATTGTTTAAATAGTAACTTTCAAAAATCATTTGTAAATTTAGTATCTCTATCTAATATTATAATTATAGATAAGTTATATAATTTAAAAATATTTTTGTAATATCAGATATAATTATTATTATAATAATTAATATGAAATATACTTTTTTAGATAGCTTATCTATAAATATAATTATAATATTATATTCAAACTTAATAATTGATAATTAAACTATAAAATCTATAATAATATATTTCAATTTGTATTCTGAAATAACAAGAGACTAAAGTAATACTGAAAATTATTAATTCCTACTTTTATTATACTATAACTGATAATATATTTATAAATACTTTTATTTATTTTAGTCTAATAGAATTATTAAGATATAATCATATATATTTTATCTATTCCAATATATTTTGCTATTGGTGTATCATGAAATTCAAATAATATTTTTTTCTTTAATATTTTATTATCAGATATAGTTAGATAATTTATATTTTTTAAATAAAACAAATTTTCTTTTAATTCAAAATATTTTATCTTTGCTCATTATTTGAATATTATATTTTTAAAGTTCTTCAAGACTTTATATATTTCTGTAAAATATTTATCTTTATTATATTTCTTTATTAACTCTTCTTTATTAATAAAATTAGTAATAATTATTATAATATTTACTAGATGTAATTGATAAATAAGTACATCTATAATAATATTATCTTTATTAGATTTATATTTTACTTTAAAATTATTAATTTATAAAGTTTCTAATTAATAAACTTATTTCTTGAAAAAATTATATTATATTTTAATATAATTTAAAAAAATATAATCTATTATTATAGTAATGACAAAAAAAAATAATAGTTAAATAATATAATTTAATTTGTATAATTTTTATTTAAAAAATTTTAAAAATTAATTATAACTAGCCTATAGTATATATTTTAATTTTTAATATTTTGTTTCATATTTTTTATTATCTATAACTAGCTTAAGATAGTTTAATATTAATTATACTAATTTTTAATATAATCTTACATTAATTTTTTCTTACTTCTCCTTTATTATTCTAATAAAATCTCTTGTAATACAGATTTTTTTCATAAATTATTAAGTTAACTCTTTTCTCCACCCTTTTTTCATAATTAATCACAAGTTTTTGATTAAATTAAGATCTGATAAGTATAATAGTTAATTAAGTATATAGAAATACTGATCATTCAATAAAATAATCATAAGCTTAGCATAATATTTAGGATTATTATCTTATTGAAATATTTATTTATTACTAAGAATTCAAATTACTTGCTTAAATAAATTTTTTATCAGTATTTTATGATATAATTTATATTTATAATTTCTATAAAAGTTTTAAATTCAATAATTCTCTTTATGCAGAATATTCTTTATATATTTACTTTAAATAAATATTTCATGATCTTTTAAGTTAGTACTAGTTATTCAGCTTTATAATAAATCTGAATTATATTTCAAAATATTTAGAAAGTGAATTTATTAGAGAAATTATAGGATTTTATTATTTTTTTTATTATTTTTTTATCTAGATAAGTCAATATTATTTTGTTAATTTTATAAAAAAAGAAATCTTTCATAAAATACAAATCTTAAATTCAAGTTCTTATAGATTTTGTCAAACTATCTGTAATTCTATATTTAAACTAGAATAAGTATTATTAAGAGTTTCCATTATCTTCTTGCTTATTACACTTTTTTTTAGTTATAATTTATCCAAGATATTTTCATTATCCAAGACTAAGTTTTTTGAATAATCTGAATATTAATCTTGCTTTAGATTATTTATTTCAGTAAGTTTAGTAATCTATTTGTATAATATTTTGATAGAAAATTTAGTTATTCTTTGAAATTTGATAACTTTCTTATATTTATATTTCTATAATAACTTGACAAGAAAATATTTCTTTGCAAGAAAACTTATATATAATAATAATAATAATAATATTTTTAAATCATATAATAAATATATTTATAATTAACTTTAGTATTACTATAATATAAAAAGAGATTTGATAATATAATTTCTAAAATAAAAAGGATTATCACTTTTTTTTATTATCATTATACTATAAATTTTTATTTTTTTAAATATAATTTTTAGAGTTTAATAGTATATATAATAGCAAGTAGTTCTTTTTTATAAATTAAATAGTTCTGTTTAGCTATTAAAAGTTTTCTTAATTCAAAAATTATCAGTTAATCATTCTTATTTTGATTTTAACTTAATACAACTTCTATAATAAAATTAGAAGTATCTATAATAATTATAAATAGTAATTTAAAATCAGATAATTAAGATATACTCACCAGACAAAAGTATCAACTCAAATATTAGTATTACATGAAATAATAAAAATATTAATATCTTTATTATACAATAAAATGAGAACATACTAATATATATTACATGAATTTTATATTATTTAAATCAGAAAATTATAGAATTTTTATTAGTAATCTTAATATTGTTTGGATTATCTTTACTTAATTACAATCTAAACTCTTCATGCCATACTTTCTACTAATTTTTCTAAATAACTCATATCTATATTTACCTACTCGTCCTTCAAAACCATGAATAATTCCTGCTTATTTTTGAGATAGAGTTGTCTTTTGCAAATTGCTCTTTTTAAATAATCTCAAATATGCTTGATTGGATTAAGATCTGGGCTTTGAGTGAACCATGGAAGTGAAGTAATTAAATTTTCTTCTTTTCACTAATGCACCAGTCTTGATTGATAAATTAGATAATTATCATCCTGGAAAGTATATAAATTCAGTTCTAATTTATTTAAGAATGGTAGGAGACTATTTCTAAGTAGTTCTATATAATCAGCACCATTTATTTTTTCTTCAATTATAATTAATGATCCAGACCTATTATTAACAAAACAGCTCTATATTATAATATTATCTTTTCCATGTTTAATAGTTAGAATAAGATAATCAACAGCATATTTTTCTTTTGGATGATGCCAAATTGTTTTGTAAACATTATTTTGAAATAGATAAAAATGAGATTCATCACTTCAAATAATTATTTTAAATTCAGCAATCTAATTTTATCTTTCTTTACACCATTCAAAGTATTTTTTCCAATTTGCTTCAGAAATAAAAGATTTTCTTACTTTAATAAGGCTATAAAAACCTAATTCATAAAGATAATGACTGATTATTTTGAAACTATCAGTATAATCAACATCTTATTGATTGATTAAGTAAGCTTATCTAATATATTTTGCCTATTTTTTATTATCTTTTTTGATAATTATCAAAAATTACACTTTATCAAAACTTTTAGCTAATCATTTTGAGATTTAATAATTATTTGTTATTCTTTTCAAAATATATCAATAGCTTAAGAAACTTGTGCTTGAGTGTGATCAAGAGCTTTCATAATCTTACAGATAATTTTTTTATACTTTCAGTAATTGATAATTCTACGAGTACATCTATGTGCTCTCCAATCCATTTTGATTAGATTTATTTTTATGATCTGCATTGTCTTATTTAGCATGTTTAGCATGTATCTACTATATCACTTAATATGCATATGCATAATAATAACTCTTGCAAATTTTTAAATTCTTTATATCATATGATATAGCTTTTGTTATAGCTGATATATTACTTTATGTACTATTACTATAGTGATAGTGCGTAATGATTTTGGGCTCTATTTGCTATTATCTTGAATCATGATTTCCTTCTTGTGAGTTTTATAGTTTTGTTCTATCACCATTATTATTCTATTTTTGCGAATTTCTCCCTTTAAAATTAGACTTTAAGTTTTCTAGATCATCTGTTATGTATTAGATCTTGTTGATGAGTTTTTGGTAATCATTCTTGTATCTGAACCCATTTTGTTAATATTTTTATTAGCATTTTATATTTCTTGTAGTTTCTTCCAGTTTAATCTCTGGCTAGATAAGTAATTTATTTCTTTTTGTGAGTGCTTATTATAATTATTATCTGATTATCACATATTTTATGCATTTCATATTTGATCTTGTATTCTATTCATAATACTTTAAGTTGGTTGTATTTATTATTATCAAATAATTTTAATTATGAATAATTTAGTTATGAAGGTATATTTTTATTATGTGTATATAAAGAAAAACTTTATTTAAAATGATTACTATAAGAAACTATAAGAGAAATCAAGAATAAAATAAAAATTGAAGTATACAATTATGATTAATATTTTTATTTTTTAATATGATAATAGGTTCTATTCATTTCAGAATTAGGAATAATGCATTCATCATATAAAGGAATAATTGATTTTCTTTTCATTCCTACATCTACAATTGCTTCCAAACTGATATCAGTCATTTGATTTTGGTCTATTTGATCATATCAATTTTATATTTTTCGAATAGCTCTAATTCATCTTCAAAAATAATATCAGGAATCTCTTTAGACTTATTCATCTTCTGAGCAAAAGTAACATATGAAATTGATACTGAATAGAACTTTTGACATACTACAAAAATGTGCTTGCATACAATTCCATGAAATTTAAAGTCTGAACAAGTACATTGAAAATGAATTAGTTTAATATTATCACTTTTTTATATATATTCTTTTATATTAACTTCATGACTATTAATTAATAATTTCATAAGATAATATCAACCACTAGACATAGTAAAGATATCTGTATCCAAGTCAAAACCAGCAAGTTCTTGATACTGTTGCTTTCTTTGCCATGGTTTCATCCTTCTAATCATTAAACAAATAGCTTTACACTCAAATTCTGCATTCTTTAAAGTAGCTTATAAAGTCTAAATCAGAATATTAATTTGATAGTTATGTTTAGCTCCTAGATATGTATATTTAAACTTTTTATGTCAAGATTCAATAAAATTTATTATATTCATTTCTTGATGCTTATATAATCGATAAGTATCAATCTATTTCTCACAATTTCCTTGATATTCTCTTTTAATATATTTAACCTATTCTGCTTTATCAAAAGCTATCTACTAAGTAAAATACTCAATGAATTTATTTTATACTTGGAAAGCATCCTGAATTTGCATTATGATATCAAGTTCATCCAGTGCTATTTTTTATGTTATTTGTTTTTTTGATCATTTGAAAATATCATTATCAAGATTTTATTCTTGAGTTTTGAAATAGTTACTATTCGCTTTAATTTTATTCTTGTTTTTTTGCCAAATATTTTTTACATGCCATTGATAAAGCAAGATTCTGATATTAGGAAATACTATATTAATGACATTTTGTTGTGTATCATTACAATCAGTAAGAAAGATATGAGGTTTCTATTCTTAATTCTGATTTTTTATAACTTTGAGCCAAAAAATTAATATTTCTCTTGCTTTTTTCTCTGATATTAAATATGCTATAGGCATACCTTGTCCACTTTCATCATCCCATACTAATAAAGTAAAGAGATTCATTTTGTATGATAATGTTCTATATGTTCTATCCAGACATATTATTTACATATTTTTTGATTTTAATATTTTTTTTTGAAACTTGGTCTGAAATCTATACATATAATCTAAGGGTGATCTCCAAATCAAGTTGCTACAGGTATAAGATCCATCTTGTTATGACAAGGTGATCCATTCTTTAATAGATATATCCTCATTATAATTTTCTTTTTTGTCATCTAAAAAAATTACGTTTTTCATTTTCTCATGAATAATATTATATACATCAATATAGGAAAGATATGTATCATATTTTTGCATTAAGGTCAAGAAGTTCAGATTATCCACATCTCAAAGTTGATTAATACACTGGTAAAATATTGACACAATTTAAAAAGGCTTCATTTTATCTTTTGCTCTTGCACAGATCCATTTTTTTATCTATTGGAATAATTAAAAATATCATAGATCTTTATCAGTACTAGGAGTATATCTATTATGAAGTATATAATGAATAATATGAATGGCATTTCTCTTATTATTATAATATTTTAATACTCGTAAATAAGATTTACATTCTAATTTTTTGGATGATTTTTGAATAGAATAGGACTGATTGCGATCTGATAAAGGTTTAGTAGCTTATTTTATTGTACCAGCTGTAGATCTAGGTTTTTCAGAACAGTAACAAAGGTATCTCTTATTTAACTCATATTCTAACTTCTCTTGATTATCTTTGTAAAGATAGTGGGTACCAGAAATGTTTGGAAGAATATTTTTAATCTAATTCTTGTACATATCTAATTGAAGGTGAGTGTAAACTGTTACATAATCATTTGGATCTATTTCTTGAAATACATCATCATTTGTTTCTTTTTCTTTTAATTCAGATTCTGATCTAGCAAAAAATGATTGATTAGCATATTTAATAATTTTACTAGTCAAGTCAATAAATAGATAGTCAATAGGCATAGTTTGATTTTGATTAATAGATATATTTGAATCAGAGGACATGATGTATATTGATAAATAATTTTACAATTATTTTTTTGTAATAATGTATTTGAAAAGGAATTTTTATATTTTAATATTTTATATACTAGATATTTTCACAAAGTTAAAAAGATATAATAATAATAATATTAGATATTTTTTATATATCCAGAATTAATATGTTAATTCTCTATTATTTTGTATAAGTATAATTTTTTAACTAGCCTTCACGTATTAAAATAGTTTTCTTAATTGTCAAGGGTGATATATATATATATTGAGTATATTTTCATATATCAAAAACTTTCTTTCATCTCATTAATCAGGATTTATTGGTTGATCAATCATATTATATTATTATTCATGAGATTTCTTATTAATAAGTGCAATGCTAAAAAAAGATAAAAAAATTAGTATATTGCCAATCAAAAGATGGATGTTGATGGTATTAATACTAAAGATATTGATAAATCATTATACTAAACTTTTAATTGTTTAAGTTTTCCCTACAGCAAGATATTCATATCTCACCATTTTTTTTGGTATTGCATTTCTTATGTGAGTCACTATATTGACCAAACTGGAAGGTAATATTGAAAGACAAATTTCTAACTAAGATAAGTAACAAACTGCCAAGAATTTTTTATATTACATACTTCTAACCATATTTAATAATTTATATAATTACTCTTTGCTTTTATTACCTTTTTGGCATAGACTCATATAATTTAGAATAATCAAAAATCTATGCTCTTCTATATCACTTGCAATTTTTTCCAAAACTTTTCTGCAGTTGAAAGTGATTCAGAAAGTTGTCTTATACGCTTATCCACCTCATCCATATAGATATCCACATTTATTTTTTCCATAATTTTTCTCAACTCACCAATACCACTACCTGTCATGCAATTCCAAAATATAATTGAATCATCACCAAATTTGATGGTTAATATAATATACTGATCTTTTAATGAACCATCAGGCTTCTTTCAGTAATATTTTTAGCTGTCTAACCTGAAAATTTGGTACTTGCTTTTATCAGACATCACCATTAATCACCTGTCTAACTTTGATATTTCTTTACTCATACCAACTGTTATTTTTGTGTTGGTTTGAGATAAGACTTTTTTTCATCTTATATGAATGAATAATCTATTTTTACAGAGTATACGTCATATGTTTTCCTTTAAAAGTTTAACATCTAACTCATTTTTAAACTCTCATTAGATCTCAACAGCAGTATGATATTTTTTAGAGTAAATTAATCAGCATGTATTTCTTTCATAACATATTGAGAGAGTTGGTGGGCAACCAGTTTTTGGCTTGTTATTAAAACTTTCTGTCTCTTTTTTCTTTTTGCATATCTAGCAAATGGAGGCTAGGTCTACTTTTTCCAAAGCTGTGATTTCCTACATCAAATATTCTTCTTGCCAACATGTGTAAATGCATACATTGCCTATTAGAATTCTAGCTATAATGATAAAAAATTGATTAGATTGTTTGTGGGAAGGTGAAAATATTTTTTTGTAAGTTAAAAAAAATCAGAAGCATTCATGCTTATTTTTTTATAATCTTCTGTTCACCTTCTAGTTTGGAGAGAAATTTACGAAAATAGAATAATAATAGTGATGAAACAAAACTGTAAAACTCACAAAAAGGAAATTATTATCCAAGGTAATAGCAAATAGAGCCTAAAATCATTATGCACTATCGCTATAATAATAGCATACAAAGTAATATATCAACTGTGACAAAAGCTATATCATGTGATGTAAAGAATTTAAAAATTTGCAAGGGTTATTATTATACATATGCATATCAAGTGATATAGTGGATACATACTAAATATGCTAAATAAGATAATGCAGATCATAAAAATAAATCTAACCAAAATGGATTGGAAAACACATAGATGCATTCTAATTCTACCTTATTTAAAATCAGTTAATTCTTAATTTAATAATATTTTTGAAAATTATAAGACAAAAAATTAATATGTTTGAACAAGTATTGAGCTTATAATTATTATTTGAAGTTTGTTTATATTACTGATTTTTTGTATAACAGATTAGCTGAGTTAATACTTTTGTTTGATGAGTATAGATACTAATATAAAATATTATTTAAATAATATTATACTAAAGTAAACTATTTATACTTTTTAATTTTGTGAAAAAATACTATAAGTAATAAGACTATAACTGAGAATTCTTTGATAAACTTTTTATAATAACTTATAAGTTTTAAAAATAATAAAGCTCAGATATATTTATTAGTACTGATTAATCTTTAATAATAATAATTTTTCTTTAATTTACTAATATACTATTTACTGAGATAAAATATTCAAGATATTCAATATATTACTGAATTATATTATATTTCTTTTATTTAGTATATAATTTATACTTATAAAATATATTTAAGATAATTTGAAGATGTTAAATATATTCTTTCTTTATCTTACTATATATTAAAATATTATTTAAGTAAATAATTATAAAATTATTAAGATAATTATGAAAAATATTATTTATTAAGATTATAAAGATAACTAGTATATTATTAAAGCTAAAAAATAAAATCAAGAACTTATAATAATTATAATAAGTTTTGAAAGTAGTTTTATAAATATCTTCTTTTGCTATATAAATTTAATAATATTTTGAATATAAATCTAACTTTGAAAAATATTTTAATCTTGTAAATCTATCTATAAGCTTATTAACTTCTGATAAAAAATAATGATTCTTGATTATAATTTTATTTAAAACTTTGTAATTTATATATAATCTCAGTATTTTTTTTTCTTATATATAAAAAGAACTAGTATTTTAAAAAATAAAATACTTAAATAATTAAAATCTTTCTGAATAAGATCTGTTAATTATTTTTTGAGCTCATTTATTTTTGTGAATAAAAGTCTATAGATAGATTTAAATAGTAATTTAGATTTCAAAATAAGATTAATTTTATAATTTATTACTTTTTTGAATAGTAATAATTAGATAAAATTTCAGAAAATATATTTTTATACTTTTTTTTAATTTCTAATACTTTGAATAATAGTTTCTTTTCTTTGATATCTTTTTTGTCTTTAATATTATTAAGTTATATAATAAAAAATTCTGTATTTACTGATAAATTTATAATTTATTATCTTGATATATATATTGAATTATAACTTAATTCTAACTTTACTTTAATATTTGCTTAGACTTTTATTATCTTTAATCTATAAATAAAAATTATAATATTATTTTTTTAATTTATAGTTGGATTAGTATGAAATAGTTAAGATTTATCTAAAATAAGATCATATCTTTACAACTTCAAGATTTGTATATCTGTTTTATATATTCTATAGGTAATTAATTTAATTTATCAATTTTTATTATAATAATAGTAATAATTTTTTTATTATCTATAAATTTAATAATTATGTATTTTATTTTGAATTTTTACTTTATTTGCTTATATAAATCTTTTATTAACAAAGTTTCTTGATATATTATTGTCTAATAATATTTATATAGCTTGTTATTTACTTAATTATTAAACTTTAATAATCTTTCATAATTATCTTCTAATTATATAAATTCTATTCTTTTATTTTAATATGAGAATTCTTCTTGAAAGTCTTCTATATTTGTAATTTTAATTTTTAATTTTGAATAATAATTCTTTATGAAATAATCAGATTTTTCATAGTTGTAATATATATCTTTAAACTTATTATTCTTCTGCTAATTATCATTTTTTTTATTATAATAACTCTCTACTTGATTTAGTTTTATTAATATAAAAGTATTATTCTGATAATTTTTATATTAATTTTGTAAGTAATAATTATTATTATTATATCTGCTTGATAGATCTAATAATTTAACTTGTTTATATATTATTATATTATAATAAATAGCTAATTTTCAAGCATTTTTTAAGATTTCTAATATCTAATAACTAATTTTTATTTTTATAATAAGTTTAAGATTTTCTATAAAGTATATAACTTAATCTAAATTATTTATATCTATTATTTAATTAACTATATTTCTAAATTTTATATTATAATTTTAAATAGATCCAGTTTAATAAAGAAGATATAATTATTTACAAAGATATTATTAATAATATAATAGTTAAAATATATCTCTTAATATTATAATAAATACTTTTCAGATCTTAAATAATATAAAATATTATTAGCTTTATATTTATTTAAATATTAATATAAGACTACTTTAATCAAGAAAATAATAATATATTATATTTATATTAGTTATTTATAATTTTTCAAGCTAAGAAAACTATTTTAACTTGTATTATTTATATAAATATATTTTTATTTGTCTCTTCTAAATATATTAATAATTTTATTAAAAGACAAAATGAGAGTTTGAAACTAGAAAAATTATCTTCTTTTATTATTTTAATTAATTTAGTTATATTCTATATAAATTAACTAAATTACTTATATCAGAAAATTTTGAGGACATAGTTTTGCACAGATCTTCAAATTCAAAATCTGCACAAAACTTCAAATCTGATGACAATTGATAAAGAAAAAAAAATTAAAAAATCTGCATAGATCTGTAATAAAATATAGATCTGTGTAGATTTTTTAATTTTTTTTTTAAAATTCTATATAAAACTTTGTAATATCAGTTTTAAGTAGCAGTAGTAATTTCAAGTAACTATAGAATTCATAGGTTAAATAATAGTAAAGATATTTATTTTATTATAAACTA
>CAJVPS010002433.1:0-12356 GCA_910591765.1 Ambispora leptoticha | reverse complement strand
TAAATAAAATTATAATAAAATGTAATATTTTATAACTAGAGAAAGATTAAGAAATTAAGGAATTTTATGTCACTATGGTAATAATATAATTATTTTACTTATATTTATTAATTCTCTAATTAAAAGAAAAAATTCTAGTTAAAATATTAATAGATATAATATTTAAATTAGCAAGTACTTATTTAATAAACTTGAATCTAATTATAAATTAGATAATATATTTAATAATAAAGATATAATAGATAAAAAAATAAAAGACTTAAATTTATAATTTTAATATAAAGAAAAATAGAGAAGCTTAAATAATATTAAAGTAATAGACTTTCAAATTCACAAAAATTCTTTATTTAATTTGATGCTAAAATAAGACTAGTTATAGATATATAAAGTAAAAATAAGTCTTAAATATTTTTTTAAAATCTATGATAGCTATACTAAAATTATAATAAATTATATAAGTATCTTATTAATAAAAAAAATAATAATAAAGATAGCTTTAATAAAAATAATTTATTTAATTCTTTTGATTTTAGAATAAAAATTAATTTATCTAAATTTAATTTTTACAATTATTCTTAAAAGAAAAAGAGTAAAACTAATTATTATATAATAATATTTATAAGAATATATTCTTTAGAAAAGTTTATAAATATATTTAAGAAATTATCTCTTAAAAGCAAAAATAATAAGATAATAAGTCTAGTTTTTCTTTATATCTCAATTATAAGAGAACTAAATAATAATATTAATTTATTTTTATATTTTGTAATTATCTTAAAAATAGAATTAATTCTAATTATTTATTATAGATTATAAATAATATTATTTAATAGCAAAGAATAAATAATTAATTATTAATTATTTTTTTGATTAAATATATAGTATATAATATAATTTATCATGAAAATAATTAAAGTTAGAATAGAGATACAAAAAGTTAATTATTATCTTATATCAGAATTTCTTGAATTATTAATATATACTAATAAATTTTTCAAGAAAATAGGTTATCTTTTAGACTTGAAATAGAACTTTTATTATAAGTTACTTATTTGATTCTATTTCTTCTATTTCTTCAACTAATACAGTATGTAATAAAAAAACTGGATATTTTAATTTTTTCTATAAATATTTATTTAAATAATATAAAAAATTTAAATATATATACTTGAGAGTATGATAAATAATTTTATTTAAGACTATTTGAATACTTATCTTATTAAAATTTTTTATAATTTATATTTTTAAAATTAAAAATTTTTAATAATAAGAAAACTTAAATAAATTTGATTATTTTTTAAGTAAACTTGTTTATAAATTATCAAGTATTATATTTAAAATTTTATATAATTTAAATAAATATTCATTGAATAATAAATAAAAAAGATTAAAAAAAGTATTTTAAATTTTATATAATTAGTTTTTTCAAAAAAATTTAATAAAAAAATATTATGAAAAATTTTATTAAGATAAGTTATTAAATACTTTTAAGCTTTTTCACTAGGTTATCAAGCACATATATTTTGAATTAAATAAATATTCATTAAATATAAAATATCTGGTTTTTTTGTTACATACTATATATAGATTTTTTAGGTTATTTTATATAAATTTATATTAGTAATATCAGATAAAAGTAATTTAATTTCATTATATATCAATGTTCTTGCAGATTTATTATCAATTTTATTTATAAATCTATCATATTTATTTCAAATAAGGGGTCTACTAAAGTGGAATAATATTATATAATATGTAATTTAATCTGGATCATATCATATGATTTTAATTATGTTAAAATTTATAATTGGTCAAATTAAATCATGTAAATTATTTAAGAACCTGAGAAGAGAAAAAGTTAGATTATTTAATTAAGAGCTTAATCATTATTATTTAAAGAATATTTAATTATTAGACATATTAGAAATCTATATTAATAGAAAGAAAAGAAGAACAGATTACTTAACTATCTAATTAGTCATTTTATTAAATTATTTCTAATTAAATACAAAATTATTTATATTATTATTTTAAAAACTGGATCTAATAATTTATCTAAATAGGTAATAAATACTCTAGTAGTATTTGCATCATCTTTATTCTCTATTGTCTAATATTTATCTTATATTCTTTTCATAAGTTTATCTATTTGCAACTTATGTATCTTTGTCTTTCTTTTCTCTTGAGTCTGAACAAGCTCAGATATTTTAATCATTTTCTAATACTCATATACTTCAAAGCCAATCTCTGTAAATAATTACTGAAATTTCTTCTAAATATTAGTCACTAATAATTTATTATGACTAAATAGATGCTTATAAAAAATATATCAACAAGAAAGAAAATAATGATTAAAAAATATATAATAATAATTCAATGATGTCAGGTTTGGTGATAATTTTTCTTTCATAATCCTAAAATTCATAGTAATAGTCTCACCCAAGATTAGTTTTGAATTAGATATGAAAATTTTCAAATTTTTTTAATAGTTTCATCATTAATATTAATTATAAAGTTTTATTTTTGGCAAAAGTTAAAGATAATCTTTTTCAAATTCAACCACTTTTTATTATTGAGCTCAATAATTTTGTGATATATATTTAATAAATCAAGAAATAGTAATTTAGTAATAATAATAATAACAAAAAATATAATATAATTGCAGTTAATAATACTTATCAATTAAGTCATATTCCTTTATAATTAATCTTTTTAATTTGCTATAAAATAATTCTAATAGATTTATAGAAGTAACTTGAAATAAGAAAGGTGAATATTGATATATCCAAAACACCTATTTCTTTATATTTTTTGAATAATTATATTAAATATAGTGAATGATATCTGAAATAGGACAGGTAGTGATAATATTATGAATTACTTTCTCATAATTTATACTTATTCTTTTATATATAGCTAAAATTAATTTATTATATGTTATCAGATAGTAAATATTATATAGTTATATATGTATTATGTGAACAATATATAAAATAATATTATAATTTTGCTCATTATACATAATGCCAGAGAAAGTATTTGTAATGTTATTAATTTTCACATTACTTTAGTTATTAAGTATATACTGAAGATATTAATAAGATATAAATTCTTGAATTATTTTTAATGCTTTGGTTATTATATTATTATCTTTATTACTTAGAAGAAAGCATATACTTATATTTCAGAAACTGTAATTATCACAGATATACAAAGTAAATAGATATCAGGAATATTTATTAGTATTATGAGTAAAGTTTATAAATATAAGCCATCTATAATACTGTAATTTTTCTAATTATCAAGAATTTGTGAAGCAAAAATATTTTGATGATTATTGAGTAATCTCAAAATATTCAACTTTATAATCTTTGCTAATTAATAGCTTGAGTGAATTTTAAATATCAAGCTCTAGATCTGTTTTATCTACAAGATAAGCCATTAATAGTCCATATATTTTTTGCTAAATATTAGCAACTTCAGTTTAGTATAGATTTTGATCAATAATATCTAAGCTATTTTTTTCTGCTAGTTCTTTAATAGTAATCATAATGACCAGTGGTATATATAATTTTATTACTTCATTGATTACCATTTGTCAAATGATTTTAAATCATTTAATTTTGTTATTATCTTTGATTGAATAGCTATAATTAGATGCATTTTTGAAATATTCAATATGAACTGTTTGAGTTAAAATAATATATATTATTTTTATCTTTATATTACACTTTTTAGGATCAAGTTTGCTGGTTTTTCTTCACTTCTCAATGGGAATATCTTCTTTATACATACTTAATTCTCTATACTTTATTAGATAGCAGGAATAAATAATTCAAAAATTATTATTCTTATATTTTTAACTATTATATTGCATTCACATATTAAAAACAAGTGGTTATAAATTTTTGTGAAATTTCTTTTCTGAAATTTTAAATGATTTGTCAATATTAAATATACTAAGATATTTTTTATTTATTACTTGCATATTAAAGAAAAATAAAGAAATGATGAGAATATAAAGAAATATGAAAATATAGAGAAATGGTGAGAGTATATAAAGAAATTATGAGTATATATAATAAGTAAGTATATTAGTACATATCTTAATCGTTATATATATCTTAATGTTAATAATAATAAATATTATTAGTCTTAATTAGTCTACATTTAACATAAAAATCATAATTAGCTTCCTCTTTCTACTCTTGAAATATGAGAATATTTTCTTGAAAAGTTTATTTTATTTTGTATATAATATTACATGTAAATCTAAATCAAATCAATCCAGATTGATATAATCTGGATTGCACTACCCCACTTTAGTGTTCCCCCCAAATAAGTACTTTCAAAAATAAGCACAAATGGTCTTTAGTTTTTGAATATGGATTTTTTAAAGAATAAGCATATTTAAAAATAAGCATATATTATATTTTATTAATTAGTATCAAAATCAGTAGCTGAATCATCAATAAGCTGATTTTATTTTATTTTCTTCACACTATTTATAAGTATATATATGTGTTTCTAAGATATAAGATTTCTTTGCTATAATATATAAATAAAGTCTGCAATTATACAATACATTTGTGACAGTTGATAAATTACAAGTAAGATCTAAATTGTTAACTATTTTATATAGTGATACATGTCATTTATTGCTAGCTTCTCATATAAATAAATTCTTTTCATGATTATTTAAGACAGATAATCTTACGTAGTAAGTTTTTACCTTTCTGATTTATTTATATTTATTTAGAAAGTGGCATACATTGTAGGGTTATATCTGAGTATTTTTGCAATTTGAATAGTATTTGCGATGTCCATGTATGTCAAAATCTTTTCCTTTTTCAATTTCATTAAGCTGTATATAGGTGGACCATTTTTTAATTTAATAAAATTATAGTATTAATGAAGTGGCAAAAGATAAATAAAAAAATGTTTATTATCAAAAAAGTGAGAAAATTTGATAAATGTATTTTTAAAAAATGGTTATACACGTAAATCAGATGATACTTTCTGTATGCCTGAAAATAAGCACTACCCTAATTTAGAGCTCAAAATATGCCTCAAGAACTTGTGCTTATTTTGGAGGGCAAATATGGTATATTCTTAATTCTATCTTCATATGCTTTATAGTAATAATATCAGTATAAAATTTTTTTTGTCTAGTTTTCATCACTATATTAAATAGGTCAACTATATTTTGAGTCATAACTTTATTAGATCCTGTTAAAATTGTTTCTAAAGAAAATTCAGAAATTTGTATATCAAATGTATTATTAGATATAATTTGTATACAAGATGCATTAATTTCATTATTATTTTGATATAAACAGATATTTCATGTCTTAATTCCTATTCTACCTTCTGATTATAGAGAATTTTTGGCATGGATATATTAGCTCCTGCTATTTCAGAAGAAATGACACTCTGTACTTGATTAATAAATAATTTGGGTTCAAGATTAGAAGATTCTATTTCTGAAATATTTGATTGATCTGATTCAGATACAAAAATGATCTTACTCTGTAAGATAGAAATTTGAGATGAATCACAAGAGGCATTCTGAGATTTTGATTTGTTATTTTTCTATTCAGAAATAATGAAGGGAGTATCTTGATCTTGAAGCTTCTTTTCCCAATTTCTCTCTCTAATATTATTTCTAATCTGTTCTTTATATAGTTATTTCAGAAATTTATTTTCTTCTTTCTCTTCCAATAATATAGTTTCTGTAAGGATAGGAAATGTGAAGGTCTCTAATTCCTGTTGTATATCAGAATTGCTAGAGACAATCACTTCATGGCTAGATATGATAGATTCCTTATTATGTGGAACTATCTGTTCAGATATTATTAGAATTAACTTTGGGAGAGGAGTGTAGCTTTACTGAATTTGCAATAATAACACTTTGCATCTGCTCTAGATTTACAGAGTCAGTACAATTGTGACTATTATTTGATGGATTAGACATTTGTGGAATTACTGATAAGACCAGAGAAATTGGAGATTGTAAAGCAATATTAGTAGTTTGATTTAGTTTTATTATTTGTTTTAATTTTGTATTTTTGATTCTAAAATTAGTGATTTCTTCTATGATCTGTTTTAACTTGATATTTTTAATCTCAAGATTAGCAACTCGCTATCTCAATAATTCAAGTTCTGATAACATGTTTGATAATAATTTTTATATAAAGAATAATTTATTTAAATTATTAAGTTAAAAAAAATTATATTTTCTTGGAACACAGATCACTCTGCCAAGATGTAAAACATACAATAAATTATGTATTCATTCTATTTCAGAATGCTAATCATCTTGACAATGTAAAACTCCCTCAATCATATATATATAGTAAAAATATATAATATATTATGATCTTTTTAATATTTTATTTCAAAATATCAGATACAACATAATATGGTACAGACTAGCTTAATTATATTATGCAAAACAATGAAAAATTTTAATATTATAAACTAATTTTGAGTCATAACTAGAACCAAAAAAATTAAAATCATAATTAATAAGGTTAATGCCGATTCTGATTTTTTGAAACCATTTCTTTAAAACTTGGTGTTGCAAGAGTGTTATGCTTGCTTAGTTCTTTTTTTTCAGTAGACAGGTCCAAAATGCATTAGATATAATGAGAAGCATATTAAAGACAGGAACCTATTCAAGTGACATAGGTATATCAATATGACCAACTTCTACCATAATATATAAGACATCACACAAAAGAGAGATGAGATAGAATAAGATATGATGCCCTATTGAGTATAGAATACTTGTTCAGTAATGTGTAATCAGAAAAAAAGTTACTGTTGGAAAACTTACCAACAACCTGAAATCCAAGCATACAATTCATATTATAAAAGTCAATTATATCTTTGTTAAATACAGATATCCAGATGAGATCAGTGCAAAGAAGGTATAAGTTATTTGCTTCTTCTTGGACTTTTACTTCACCATATCCTTTACTCAAGCTCCAAGATAACTAATCAATTTTGTTGATGGTAGCATCAGGTTGTTTGGCTTTGCCTATTGGCTTTCTAGACTTGGACTCTGATATCTCTTTATTTGACCTGTAGTATTCCTATTGATTAGAGAATATATATATAAAAATATCATCAAGTTAAACTACTTACCATTGCAGGAATATACCATGATCAGAATCCATAAAAAGTGGATAGAGAATTGGATCAATGTAGGTGGTGCACAGCTCTATCTCTCTGGTTGGACTTTTTAATGTGGTTCTTAGTACTCTTTTAATGCTAATAATTAGAAATAAAAAGTATTAACATTAGATACTGTAAAATACTACTTGCTTCAAAATTCGTTATAATCTCACATGTTTCTTATGGTCTTCAAAATTGCACATTCTTCATAAGAATAACTAACTGTAAGAATTTAAAATTCTAAAACTGCATTGTCTCTAGTGATCTCCTCCCATTGCAGATGCTATAACAAGAATGAATATATTAAATTTTTTCATATCAAATAAGTGTAAAAGAAGATAGTATATCTTGATAATACAAATAAGCTTCATCAATATTTCATCATCAAACTCTGTCTCTTGTTTGGTAAATCTTTATATGATATTCTTGTGCATCATATCTAATAATTCATCATCAAAAACCTCTACTATTAATGGGCAATGTTATTTGGACTTCAATAAAAGAAGGACCTATATAATATAAGATAATTATAATTAGTTTCCATAGTAACCTAGAAAATAAAAAAATTGAAAGTATACAATATCTGCTGTATGTGACTTTCCATAATATAATTTTAAATAATTACTATTATAAGAGTTTTTAAGAATTTTGCCATCTAATATTCTTAATTTATAGGCATATTTATCAAAAATTTGATGACAAAAAGATCTTTTTTATTTGCCAATTCCAATAATTTTTTCTTGAATAAATACTATTTTTCAAAAATATTTATGTTGTTTATGAGCTATCTAGACTCTTTTCAAGATAATAGTCTAATTTTAGTTCTTTAACATCATTTATAATTGCTGGATAGTTGAATATAATTTCAATATCTGAAAGAGATGAGTCAGATTCATCTCCTCTGTCCAAATTATTCTTAGATACTAAAAATGGATTGTTTTTAGCATTTGCAAATAGTTTGCTTAAACTAAATAAATAATAGCATGTTAATAATAGATAATAGTAATAAATAACAAATATAATGAAACTTATATGTATTACTTCTTTTATGATGAGTTTTTCTGATATTTTTTTCTCTCATAATCATCAGAATCAGACTCATATCCTTTATTTTTTGAGAAAACCAAATCCTAGATGAAGAAAAAATATTAATTTACTATAAATATAGAAATAAATTTAACTGAATCCTTATATTATTTTATTTGTATAACTCTAATAGCTCACCTGAATATAATTTCTTTTCCTCTCTCATGTGAGTATTTAATAAAGTTTGGTACTTGTATTATATAAAACAATTCGTATAATTAGTAGAAAAGAAGATCAAAAGTTAATAATATAATAATGAACTCATCTCTTCAATTTTTTTGTCTTTTGTCAATGTATTAAGCTCGATCAATTACTTTTTTTCTATCTTTTTGTCAACCTCAGGAAGTAATAATAAAATAGGTTAAAGCATCAAAAAATATTTATAACATGTTATTCTTAACAATTGATATTACAATGAGAAAATCCAGGATGAAGCGTATAGCACTCTGTTTAGTATTGATGCTTTGTTTAATAGAGCACAACAGATGATAACATGCCAAGAAAATCCAGGGTGGAGCATATAGCACTCTGTTTAGTATTGACCTGACTCAAAGCCAAATTATGCTATCAAAAATTATGTTTTTCTGTATGTAAATTTACTAATCTTAAATGATTTTTTTAATGAAGTTGCCTTTAAGTTTTCTCTTGTTAAAGGGCCATGTCTTCATTCAATCATCTCTAGATACTTCTTGTACTGATGGTTATAAACTCTTACAAGATCAGATGAAAATGACTTTTTGTTAAAAACATAATGAATAAAGCCTGAATAAGATCAAAATAATCTGAAAACAAAGTGTGTGATATGATTAAGCAAATTATATGATGTTGATTAAAAAGTTTAGATTAATTATTATTGCATCATAGGCACGTGATATTGTGAATCGCTTTTCAATAATATTCCATGTGTAAAAGTTGCCAGTATTTTACTTTGTTTTTTATAATATATGAATTTTGACTTATGCCAAGTGGCTAAGCATCATGGAAAAATTTATATTTGCTTTATTGTTACAAAAAATATAAGATACATTGGAAAATAAAATACATTTACAAAAAAATATCTATCATTTGTTAATTCTTTGAATATGACGTTTTTTAAATTCATGTTCATCGCGCATTGTGATCCTATCCTTAATAACCCCACGATCAATCCAATTATTATTTTAACATCTTTTCTAATTGATTCAAGATCCTCCTTCAATGCCATTTTGGATAGATTAATCCAATATTCGCTTTTACTGGTACAATATAGCCCTTCTGTAGCAAGTTTAATAAAATGCAATTCCGTGGCTAGAAAAAAAGATAATCAGAAAATATATAATAAACATTTTAGTGAGCGGATGTCAAAGACATCATTAACTTTGCTATACCTGTAGAAACTATCCTGTAAAGATAATCATCAAATGCTTGATCTGCAGATCATTTTCTTTTATTCATATGACTCGCGCTCTCTAGTTGTTTTATATTTTGGAGGTAACCGACTTCAACATTATGTGGTTTTCCCTCAGCTATACATATAAGATCCTCATATCCTTTTATTAAATAATTGACGAGTCTTCACCAGAAACATCATCTTGGTATGTAATATATATTTTTCATTATTGGTGAGTTTTTGAGTAATCATTATTGATATATTCAGGATAGATGTAATAAAAATACAGTGGGACGGGTTGCTTCATTGGTACTGTCTTGTATAGTTTCCAAATTCGAAAGTCTTAATATAATTTCTTTCATACACTGTTTAAGAGCTTTATCATTATCATCAATTTTTTTGTAAACTGTAGAAAATATATAATTACGTGTCTTTAGTTACTAGCTCTGCTATCAAATATCTCTTACAAAAAGAAATTATTTACCTGGATTGAATTGTTTTATACATGTAATTTTTTCACCATTGACTTTATATTTACAAAGTACTGTCTTCAATTTATCTAAGATTTTATATGACGAGAAACTTTGTAATTTTGTTTCATTAAGCCCTTTGATAAATTTTGACAATATTATTGCTGGTCCTTCTTTAAATCCATAACTGTGAAACTTTTCTTCAGTTAATTCCAAAAAAGATAAACCAACTATTTTTTCTTTACGTAAAATCGCAAATCATCATCATCTAATTCAAATTATTCCTCTGCAAATAGTCGATAAGTTCCTCAATATCATAATACATCATATATATCCGGTGATAAAAAAGGTGCCATCGTTCTTTTCAATAAAAAACTAATCTAAATTCAATAAGAATTGGTTGCGGACTTCATATTATTCAGATCATAATGAACAATTTTGAATTAGAAGCGTTTGGCACACTTTCTAATAGCACCGGATTTTCAAGAAAACCGCATCCGTATAATCTACTTTATTCAGCCTGGAAATTACATGATGGCTACGATTCTAGTGATAAAGATAAACCGCTGAATATAAATTCATCAATAATTAAAGATCTATATAATGCTTTGTTGGATTTCACTTCAATCAGTATCAACTATCACTTCGAGCACGCTGGGGTTATGAATTGCGAACCGCTAAGCAATATATTGATCGACGATCAGCACATATTGAATTTACTAGTTGGTTCATTAATCAATTAGAGGATCGTAAGGCTCCAAAATGATATCTTAACGATTGGCATCTTTTTTATTCCTGGCTTCTTGATCTGAAAATAAATATCCAAATAAAAATGCTTGATAAATTTTGCAGATCATTTTTATGAACCGCTAATGCAGTTTGTATCTATCAAAATGAACAATTGGTTAAATTACCACCAGGTCGACGGGCTCATGAGATGCCGGATAAAGTTCACGAATGGCATAAATTTCTTCAAGACATTGCTATGAATTTCGAAACGTTTTTTGCTAACGAATTGTTAGAAGCTCTAGATGCATTACCTAGTGAGGAATTCGGAATATTTTTTAATGACTTAGAACAAGGAATCGTCCAAGCATTAGAGCATTTCAACAAATGGTTCTTATCTTGGCTTCATCTACCATTAGTTGTTTGTTGCCTAGGTGATGACAATGCTAAATATTTTGCTTCTAGTTTTTACTACATGGTTTTGAAAAAACCATGGATTAAATCGCCAACAAACCTGGAGTTGCAGAACTTGAAAACGACTTAAAAAATGGGATAACTGATGACTTTGGCTTACGAGAGTTACTTTTACAAAATGAAAATTTTTTAAAGAATTCGAGCAATTCTGCACTAATGATAAATCACCTATATGTAATTTTCCACATCTATATAATTTTATCAAGACTCGAATATATTTTATAATTATACACCAACAACAAGTAGAGGGCCTTTTCGACATATTAGATCTAAAGACTCATCCCAACATGTCATTATCGGTTAAGCAGTCTAAGCTTCGTTTGTCATCAACTAAAATTGATAAAGAAAATTTATCGGAAGGATTAAAGGAAATACGAGAAAATCGAAAAAAAATTCTACTGCAAGAAGTAAATGTACTGGAATTTGGACCTAATATCGCTTCAAATCTTTTTAATAATTAATTGTGCTAAACATTAAATCTTTTAAATATATAATTGTTACTAACTATCTAGCGGTAATTAGCATTAGGGCATTTTATTCTTATTATTACTGTATATAATAAATAAAATGAAATTGATTCGATACTACAAAATAATAAAGTATTTACATTGTTACGCAAAAAAATTCGTTTATATATAGTTTTGATTTATTTCAATTTAACATATGTATGTACATGTAACATGTGTATATGCATGTAACATGTGTATGTACATGTATAACGATAACAAACATTGTTGATGCCAAATTTTCACGAATACAGATGTACACAACCAAAAACGAAAAATATGGGAAACAGACTATTTCTATCTTCTACACTTAAGACACAGCTGAAATAATACCATGAATCAACAACGAATTGGCATTGATCAAAGTGATGAACAAAAAGCATTCGAGTGGTATTTGAAAGCAGCAGAGTCAGGACGCCTTAACGCGCAATATAATCTTGGTTTGTGTTACGATAACGAAATAGGAACAATCAAAAATGAACAAAAAGCATTCACGTGGTACTTAAAAGCAGCAGAGTCAGGACACCTTAACGCGCAATATAATCT
>CAJVPS010002432.1:0-12357 GCA_910591765.1 Ambispora leptoticha | reverse complement strand
TATTATTAAAATTGTTATTAAAATTATTATTATTGTTGAAATTATTATTATTATTATAGTTATTATTTCTTCTGCTTTTGTATTTATTTGTGATATGATTAAATCTTTCATAATTATTACATCTAATAGAATTATTTCTATTATTAGAATAACTATTAGATTGATTGGCAGTTGTTAGTTTCTCTAACTTTGAAATGATACTTTCAATCTGCTCTGCTAATTTATTGATTCCAGTATCTACAGGTGGTATTGGCAAGAAAGATAAGTTATTTGATATAGTATTATATTGCTAAAAGCTAGAGTCATAAGCAATTGCTACATTAATTGCTTCTTCTAATGTTACAGGGTGAGTTGAATTTACAAAGAATTTGATTTCTAATCTAAGTCTATCTATAAAATAAGATATATATAAATGAGCTGGATAGGTATTGGTCAGATCTACTCTTTTAATTAATTCTCTGATAGCTATAGCATATTGTTCTATACTTTCACCAGGTAATTATTTTCTTTATTTTAATTATTGTTGTCATTCATATAGTTGGTCATGATTTCTAAAATACTTTTTAAATTGATATATAAATGAAGCTTCTTTTGCATTTTGATTAGCATTATTAGCATAGCTCCAAGTTCCTGATCATTTCAGATCATGTAATTTTTTATTAGCATATCATGTGATAGCTGAACCTTTCAGATAAGCATCTATTATCTGAATTTTTCTATCATTACTAATACCATTAGTGATACAGACATTTTCAAAATCTTGAAATCAACCAATTAGATCTTGAGTATCATCATAGAATTCTACAATTTTGATGTAATTGGCTTCCTTTAGTCTTCCTAGAGCTATAGCAAGGGCTTCAATCCTATGCATCAAATTTTCAAATCTATTATTAGTAGTTGATGAAGATGATGTTTCATTTTTCCTATCTCTATTCATTTCTTCTTCTTCAAGTAATATTAAAATAATAGGTATGTCTTGAGTAATTAACTGTATTTTTAAATATTTGTTGAGTGGTAATTATGCTAATATTTGCTCAAGTATTTCTGGATTATATTTTCCACTGTTGTAAAATATCTATTAGTTCTTTATTTGATTATGACTGACTTGAATTAGGTACTTTTACAGGTATGTCTTGTTATTTTCTTTGCTTATATTCTGTCAGATATTTAGTTCTCTTTTCTTTAAATTCAAATATCTCTTGTTGTAGTTTGTAGAAATATGTCTGTACTTATTCTGTTGATAGATCAAGTTCTTCTTCTATTAAGATTGTAAATTCTTCTCTTGTCTTGGTTTGAATTTTACCATGTATTACTTCTTGATGAAAGTGATAGAATTTATTTCAAATAGCCTGATGATCTGACTTAGTATAATCTTTAAAAGATAACTCAGTAAATAGTTGAATGAAAAGTCTTTCTCTTTCTATTTTAGTTTCTTTAGTTGGATTCACTTTAGGTAGATTGCAAAATTATTTCTTCAATTATCTTTACTTCTCTACTAATTTTAATTTTAATCTACAGAGGATTCTTTCTCTAAATCTGGCTTGAATTTGGTAATCCTATAGAATTATTTTTTCACAGAAAGGACACCAAAAAGTTGTTACCTTTTTGGTATGAGTTCTGAGATGAGAACAAGTATTAAACCTAATATTATAAAAGTATATGATAAAAGTGACCACATGCTTAAAGCATTATTTAGAAGAGTCTTTAAGAAATTTTATTGACAAGAATATTTCTACTATTATTTCAGAGTTAATCTAAAGATAGGTAATGATAGTGTTCTTATTATGACTAACTAAAATATAGTCTAATTCTAAAATGTAATTTTAAGATAGATGTAATGATCAGTTTATTAACAAGATAAAATAATAGATCTTAATCAAGATCTATTCTACAAGAAAGATTCCTTAGAATTCTCTTAAAACTATAATTTACTAAAATATGAGTTGAGAACTAAACTCATAGAACTCAAACTAAACTAAATAACTAAAAATCTAACTACTTAACTATCTACTTAACTGTCTGTTTTATTAACTCTCTAAATTTATTAGCTAAGATATATCACTTTTATATATTTTAGAGATTATACGAATGATACTTTTGTTATGATACTTATGCTAGTTTTGCTATAATCTAAATACTACTTTAGCTAGTATCATAATATTAATTTTGTTATGATAGCATTGTTAGTTTTGTTATGATAGTTTTGTTAAGATAATTTTATTAACTTTACTATGATAATTTTGTCATGATCATTATATTTGTGAAATCTTCTAAAAATATCTACAAATAATATTTTCTAAAGCTAATATCCAATAAGATATAAATAATTATTCATCCAATTATATTGTGATATGAAGTAACTAATAAAATATAATTAACTAATTTCTATTAAAAGTTCATATCATAACAATATAATCACTTTTATTATATACTTTTGTAATATTAGATTTAATACTCATCTTTAGATCAGAACTCATATCAAAAAGATAATATTAGAAATAATTAAGATATTAATTGATATATAGCTCTTATAGAAACTTTAATTATCAGATAAAAATTAATTATAATAATCTAATAAAATTGAACAAGAATTAATTCTTTTTAAAATATCTAAAATTAAAGTTTGTATTATTTTATAAGCTTATTTAGATATTTTTTTTATTTTTATTATTATAAATTTTAATTATTAAGTTTATTAACTATTTTTCAAGTTATAATTCTTCTTTTACTTTATTTTTTTAGATATTATATAATATTTATTTAGAATTTTCTTAATCAAATTATAGTCATTATCATCTACTTTTTTTTCTTTTATAGATTCTGAATATTTTTCTTTTAGTAATTCTTTATCTTATTTAAATTATATATAATTATTACAAATATCAGAATTATAAGAAATTAAATATTTATTATAAAGCTTTATATTAATATATTCTATTTAAATAAGTTATTTTCTTTGAAAAAAAGATAGTTACTAATAGATAATTAAAAAGATTTCTTAAACAGATATTTTTTTTAGATTTATCATAAATAATATATTATATCTCTTTTTCTTTATCATAATTTATAATATATTAGATAATTATTACTTTTCTAATTTTATTATATTATTAATAAATATTTAGCAAATTATTATTATTTCTTAATTTTCTAATAGTTTTATTATTCTTTTACTAATTATCATAATTTAATATATATACTAAAGATAGTATTATATAATTCTTTAATTGATTATTATAATTAATCATAATTCTCTAATTGACTATTATAAGTTGTAATTAATTAAGATAATATCTTTAATATATATATATATATATTACTTAGTATATTCACAAAAATATTTATTTTTATTATATCTTCAGATTACTTCAAGAAAGTATCTTGCTTTATCTTAAATTTTACAATAATTACAAATTGATAAATTAAATTATTACTAAATAAAACAATCAAAATAATATTACTTATTAGTTTTATTTTTATTTTAAGCTTTAAAAATAATTTAACTATTTATAAAGTATTTATAATATGAATATTTAGCTATTCTATTTTCTAATTTTAATTTTTTTAAGACTTTATTTTTAGTAAGAAATTTTTCTTTTATGATAGATATCTTTTCTGATTTTTATATTTATTCTACTTTTATTTATCAATCTTTAGTTTTATTTTAAGATAAAATTATTAAAAGATTATTTAATATATTTATTTTAATATTTATCCAGATAAGTAAGTTATCAAAGTTAGAAATATCATCTCAATTAATTATAACTTGTGATAGTTAATCAGAGAATTATAATTAATTATAATAGCTAATTAGAAAATTATAATCAAGTTGTAATATTATTTTTAGTTAAAGTATTAAAAATATTTATATTTAGAAATTAATAATTTATGATAATACTAATATTTTATAGCAGATCCTCTCTAATTAAAAATTTATTAAAAACTTTAATAATGAGTCTGCTAAAATTTTTCTTTTAATTTTGAATATTCTTCTCAGATAAGAATATTATTTTTGACTTATACTTTTTTTAAAAACTTTAATACTTCTAACTTTAAAAATTAAATTTATAATTAGAAAAAAACTTTTTCAAAATCTATATCAATAATTCATCTGATTAAGATATGAATTTAAATTTAAGATTTATTAAATATTTAACAAAGAAAATTATAATTTTCTAAATTTTAATCTTTAATTTTAAATTGATTATTAATAATTTTACTTGAAAAGATTTTAGAATTATTATTATTATCTTCTAATTAAGCATTTTATTAGTCATGAATAAATTTAATTAATACTTTTTCATTTTCTTTATTTTAGTCAAAAATTATGATAGTTTTCTTGAGATCAATTTTAGTATTAATTTTATTTAACCAGTCTATTTCTATAATTAAACTATAGATTTAAGTTTTAATTATATCTACTTCTATTAAAATTATAATTCTATTAATAGTAATAAAGAAGTTATTAATAATTTTAAGTAATTATTTAAAATATTTATTAATATCAGATATGAAAATATTAAATTTTTATTAAATTTTTATTTTAAATTATTTTAAAAATTTATAATTAATAATATATTCTAATATTTTAGTATCAATAATTAAATCAATTAGAATTTTATTAATCTTAACTTTATATCAGACTAAAATAGTTTTAATCTTTTGAATAAATATTATTTTCTGTTTTAATTTCTTTTATTTTTTTTTTAATATTTGAATTCTTTATTCTGATAATATTTTAATAAGTTAGATAATAATAATATTAACTTTTTGAAATGTTAAATTCTCAAATATATTACTTTCTTATAAGAATCAGAAAAGATACTTTTTTTTTTCTAAGTTAATTTTATTTTCTTTAGAAACTTCTGACAGAAATAAAGATAACTTTATTATTTTTTTCATTTTCTTTATCTTTTTTAGTAATTTTAATATATTTTCTTTCTTTAACTAAATAATTATAAGTTATTAAATAAAAAGAAACTAGATTAGATAGATAAATTACTTGAAGAACTATTAGTAGATGCTTATAATACTGCTATTAAATTCTAAATTAAGAAGTAATATTTAGATTTTGAAAGTTATTAGATTACTAATTAATATTTTGAATATTCTAATTTTACTAATTATTATTATTATTATTATTATTATTATTCTGATTTTGATTATTTTAGTTTTAAGAAGTATTTTAATTATTAATTTGTGAATTTTTAAATTAAGAAACAGTTAGATATATTCTACTAATATATTCTTTTTTTCTATAACTATAGTAGATAATACTAGATTTATCTTTTGTCTAATTTTATTATTAATATTATTATTATTTTAATTATTATATCTTTTATTAGATTTTATATAGTTTAACCTATTGATTAGATCTTGCAAAATCTTGATAAAAATACTTTATTTATCAGTTAATTAAGCTTAATTTGATAATAAATTTGTTCAAGAGAGTTTGAATTAGCTTTCTTAATATTTTTTGCAATCTTAATTATACTTTTTATAATATCTTCAATATTTAAATTAATCTATTTTTAAATTTTAAGCTTAAGATTTTTCTTGAAAATTTGAATCTTATATTCTTCTGAATATGCTTTCTTTAAATTAATTTTATTTTTTAATTCTATAAAGTAATTTATATATTCTTTTACAATTCTAATTTATTTTAAAAATTCTAATTTATTTTATTATTATTATATCTTATAAAATAAATAAAATTTATAAATAAAATGATAGATAAAATTATACTTATTATAATTTTTATTGATTCATTTGATTAATTTAAGAATATTATTTATAACTTATAATTAAATTAAATAATAGCTAGTTTCTTTAAGTAATTTCTTACTATCTCAATTTTTCTTTTATTAGTTATTTCATTAACTTTTGTAATTACTTTAAAATCATGTAATTATTTAATTAAATCCTAATTATTACTTTTAAATTTATAAATTAGGATAAGAATCTTTTCTATTCTCTGTATCTTTATGAATTAAGTTAACTCTTTAAGAGCTTGAATAAGACTTTCTATTCTATCTAATATAGTTAATTTCTTTTTTGATTGAGAATTTTGATATTAAATTTCTTTAAGTATAATTATTAGTTCTTCAAATTCTTTAGAATTATTACTTTCATATTATAATTTAGTTAATTAATTGATCAAGAGAATTTCAAAATCATCTATTTCTTTAAGAACTAGAAAAATATTATTGACTAAATAAGTTTATTATTTAACTGTAATTTTTATATTAAATATAAAGATATTAAATAACTTAATAATTTTTTTTCAAAGTTAATTAGATATATAATTTTTTTGTATTATATTATCAAAAATTTTCTATGATAATTTATTATAAGAGATTACATAATAATTTTAAGTTTAAATAAGAAAATTTATAAATCTTCTATCTGAGTTTTGATTAGCAAAATAATAATAAGAATAGTAATTATATAATTTGTTATAAAATAAATATTCTTAAAAATTTTCTCAGTTATATTTATTAAGATATAAATTAATTAAGAATCTAATAAAAGAGTAGTATATACTTATAAACTAAATAATTATTTAGATAATAAATATTTTAAAAGTAGCTAATTTTTAAAATAATAAATAAATAATAAATAAAAATAATAAAAACAAATTGAAAATGATCTTTAAAAGTTTAAATTCATAGAGAGAATATTAAATATTATAAATTATATTTATAAAGATAGATTTTATTAAGAATATAATTTATAATAAGATAAGTTTTGAAAACTAAGACTAAATTATTTATAAAAATAAAGAGAATTATAATTATTCTAAAGATTTCTTAATGCTAATACTTATAAGTATTATATTAATATAAAGCAAAAATAAAATAAAATAAAAGAAAGTTATAATTATAAAAACTAAACTTAAGAATAAATATCTAAAATTAAAATAATAAATATTATAACTAAAACAAAAAATTTAGTATATTAACTAAACTCTCTAATAGTATCTTTTCAATTATTAAATAAATAAAGAGTATATATTAAAAATAAAATAAAGTTTTTATATATGAGAAAACTTATAAGAATTTTTATAACTAAAATAAAATATACTTAATTTATTTTAAGTAGAGAATATCTATTACTTATATTTTTTAAATAAGAAAAATATATAATTAATTAAAATATAATCTATTATAATAAAAAAGATAATTAAAAATAGAATATTAAAATAAAAAATATAAAGATAATTACAAGATAAATATAATTCAAGTATTTTAAGAACAAAAAAATTATTATTATTCAAGTATATTTATTTCATATTTGAGAATAAAAATATTTATATATCTTTGAGATTATACAGATTTTATCTAAGTTTTATTTATAACTTATTTGCTACTTTAGTATATAATTATAAGTTTTAAAATAAAAAAATTATAAATGAATAAAAAAATAAGATATATATAATAAATTATAAGATAATATAAATGATAAAATAAAATAAAAAGATAAATAATAAATAAGATAGATATTTTAAAAAAAAAGATAATAAAGAAAAATAAATAAAATTTATTTTTGAACTATTTTTAAAATATTTCTAAATTTTTAATAAATTATTTGTAAATTATTATCAACTTTTAAACTAATTATATATTTATAATTTTATAGTATTACTAAATTATAGTTGAATTTATAATTAATATATTAATTAAATTATTCAAAATTATATACTTTCTAAAGATTATTTAATTGATTAAAAATTCAAAGTTTAAAAATTATAAAATTAAAGAAATTTATGTTATAATAATAATATTATAATATTATATTCAGATTTTATAATTGAAAGTTGAACTATAAAATTTATAGTAATATATTCTTATCTATATTCTGAAATAACAAGTGACTAGAATAATTCTGAAAATTATTGAATATTATTTTTATTATATTAATAAAATTTATAACTAATAATATATTTATAAATACTTTTATTTATTTTAAATAATAAGATTATTAAGATATAATTATATATATCTTATTTATTTTAATATATTCTGCAATTAGTATATTATGAAATTTAAATAATATCTTTGTCTTTAATATTTTATTATCAAATATAATTAGTATTCTTTAAATAAAATAAGTCTTTTTATAATTTAAAATATTTTATTTTATTAATTATTTTGAAATTATACTGCTAGAATTTTTTAAAACTTTATATATTTTTGTAAAATACTTATTTTCTGATTAAAAATAACTCCTTAACTAGTTGTAGCTTGCAATAGTCAATCAGAGAATTGTGATAGAGTTATGGTAGTCAATTAGAGAATTGTGATAAAGTTATAACTAGTTGTGACTTCCATTACTATTCTTGATATTTCTTTATTAATTAATAAGATTAATAATAATAATTATAATATTTGCTAAATATAATTAATAAAAAAATATATCTATAATAATATTATTTTTATCAAATTTATATTTAACTTTAAAGTTATTAACTTATAATATTTCTAATTAGTAAGCTTATTTCTTGAAAAGATTATATTATATTTTGATATATTTTAAAAAAATATAATTTATAATTATTATAAACTTTTATTCTTTTAAATATAACTTTCAAAGTCTAAAAGTATATATAATTATAAGTAATTCTTTCTTATAAACTAGATAATTTTATTCTGCTAATAATAATTTTCTTAATTCAAAAACTATTAATTAATTATGCTTATCTTAATTTTAATTTAATATAGCTCTAATAGTAAAGTCAGAAGCATCTGTAATAATTATAAATAATAATTTAGAGTTTAATAATAATAAAACTAATACTAATATAAGATATTATTTAAGTATTTCAAAAGTTTATTATATTTGTATTGATTATTTATACTCTTTATTTTTATATAAAAGTACTATAAAAAATGATATTATTACTGAGAATTCTTTAATAAACTTTCTGTAATAGCTTACAAATTCTAAAAATAAATGAAGTTCTAATATATTTATTGATATTGATTAATTTTTAGTTACAATTATTTTTTTCTAATTTATATTATCTGCTAAGATAAAATATTTAAGATATTTAATATATTGTTAAATTATATTTTTTTTATTTAATATATAATTTATATTTATAAAATATTTTTAATATAATTTAAAGATATTATATATATTCTTTCTTGATTTTACTATATATTAAAATATTATTTAAGTATATAATTATAAACTTATCAAGATAATTATAAAAGATATTATTTATTAAGTTTATAAAAATAATCAGTATATTAATGAGATCAAAAGATTAGATAAAGAACTTATAATAATTATTCTTCTATTAATAATATTAATTTTAATTTCAAATTATATATATATATTTTCTTTTAAATATTAATTTTTAATATTATTTCTTCTTGATATTATTATTAATATAAATTAAGTTACTATATATAATAATACTTTTTTTAAATATTAATTTATATATAATAATTTTTTTATTATTTCAAAAATTACTTTATTTTTTGAATAATATTAACTATCTTATTATCTTATTTATATTTATAATATTATTAAAAATTCTTTTAATAATTTTATATACATAGTAAACCTGGATATAATAAAGTAATTTATTTTAATCTTTTTCTTTGTTATATCCAGATTTTCATTATATCCAGATTTTCTCTTTATAAAGAAATTCTATTTAATTTTATTATAGTTTTATTAAAGTAGGTTACAATATAAATAATTAATTTTATTAATCAGGTAGAAAATTTACTATATATAATATAAAGAACTACGTATTAAATATCAAATATTTCTTGAAAGTGATTTATCATGCTAATTCTGCACTGGTTTAAGTAATCTTTTTTCTCAAATTATTAAGTATATTTATAACAGAAAAGTCAATATTCAAATTCTTTTGCACAATATATGCAAGCATATTATTACATCTTAACAATATTTCAGAGCTTATTATAATTTATTCTTTAGAAGATTTTTTCTCTTTTAATATATCAATATGATTAATCATATCTACATTCTTCTAGAATAAAATATTTTCATCAGTAGAAAAATAAATTTCTTCATTTCTATTGATATCTATATACTCTTCTATATCAATTGGTTTATCTATTAGCAAATACTAAATGAGATCTATTATTTTTCTTTTAACTATTTCAATTTCTTCTATAGTATACATCTCAGAAATTGAGGGTAGGAAAACTAGTAAAATATCTACATAAATTCAGGATGATATAACTATTTGTATTATTATACAATTCCATACTTTAATCATGAAGTTAATTATATTAAAGATAGTAATTGTTGAAATAATCATTAGATCATTTAATTATTTGTTATAAAGAAGAATGAGATATGAATATAGTAATTGCTAATAATATATCTAAATAATAATAAGTAAATTAAGTAAGAAATAAAACTTAAAATTAAAAATAATATTTTATAGATCTTGAGATTATAAATAATTTCTTGGTTGAGTAATTAAAGTTAGATTAATATATTTAAGAGTAAAAAATGAAGTTTGACATTGAATAATTCAAGATTATTGACTTTATAACTAGAGATATTATCAGCTAGCAAAATAATTTTGTAGTTTTTTAAGTGAAACATGTTATTAATCTTTCTAAGATAACTTTCAAATATAGAACATTACATCCAGATAGATTTATTATAATAATATCATATATCAAGTATAGTTTTATTAATTTCATATAATGATTAAGGATTATTTGAGTTATTTATAAATAGTAAAGGTAGCTTTTCTTCTCTTGTTGCATTATAAGTTACAAATATAGATACATGATCCTTTAATAATTTCTTTCCTAAAATTGATATATGAGTAAGTATTATTTAAGATTTTATTTTTCAAAACAGAATTATTTTATTATAATTAAAAATATCACACTCATTATAACCTTTTAGAATTGATTTCAAATATTCACATTGCTTAGACAATTTGGTCACATTGACACTTCTTGCTTCTCCTCACTTTTTATAAGATTTTAGATTATTTCTCTTTTTAAATTCTTCTAATCATTTATTAATTATACCAAATTCATGATTATTAAACAAAACAGCAAATTTTCTAGTCTTTTCTCTCAAAATTAAATCAATTAAGATCATTTTGTCATTTATTGTATTTTCTACCTAAAGACTCAATACTTTCTCTATATTAAAAAAACTGCTTTAACATCTTCTTTTAAATATATTAGTGATGAAGATTTCATTAATATTAAGCCAGTAGTTACTATTTGACAAAATTTCACTAATTATTGATATAGCACATTCAAACTATTTGGCTAATTCAGCTATTTTAATTGAGAGATTATCTTTTTTTATTTAACAAATTTCTTTTTTTTCAATACTGTGAAGTATATAATATTTATTTATAGTAGATTTTATTACTTTATCTCTAACTATTATGATGAGAAATAAACTAGAATTTACCATAAATTTTTAAATATTAAGTGAATTATATCATACTGACATACATATTTATATTAATGGAAAAGATTACTAAAATTATAGTAAACTTTATTATAATATGATGAACTTCATTATAATATAGTGAACTTTATTATAATATGATAAACTTCATTATAATATAATAAAGTTTATTATAAGAAAACTTTGTTATATTCTTAATAGCCAACTAATTTAAAATTTCATTATAGCAGTTAATTAGATTTTCTTAATTAACTTTATTATATCTGGAAAACTTTATTAGACAAGATTTTGGAATATCAAAAAAACTTTATTATAGTCAAAATTTATTATATCCAGATTTCATTATATCCAGGTTTACTATGTAATTATTAATCTTTTTTATTTATATTAATTTTTATATGATAATATAATTTTTATATTTTTTTATTTTTTTATTTCTTTTTATTAGTATTATAAATTTTATCTTTTTTACTTTGATAAAACTAATAAGTTATAAAAATATCTTAATATCTATATTTTTATTTTTTTCAAAATATAAATATATTTTATAATAATATATTAATTTATTTTTAATAATATAATACTTTTTTTATGTACTGTTATCTTTTTAAGATTATATATATGTAATTATTTTAAAATAGTAATAGTAATTATATTCACAATAGTTATTAACTTTTATAACTTCAAGAGATTATATAATTAATTATCTTTTCAATAAGATAATATACATGAGTTTTATTTCTAACTAAATATGATTATCTTCTTAATAAGTTAATTTATACGTATTTTACTTATGACAAAAATATGATTATCTTCTTAATAAGATAATATACATGAAATTTACTTGTAATAAAATACTCTCTCAATAGAGCAAGAAGAAAATAAGATAAGATATAAGATAAAATATATGTATTTATTAAAGAAAAA